>SJYW01015184.1:440818-473060 GCA_006410735.1 Raphicerus campestris
GAGTCTTTAGGGTTTTCTATGTAGAGGATCATGTCATCTGCAAACAGTGAGAGTTTTACTTCTTCTTTTCCAATTTGGATTCCTTTTATTTCTTTTTCTGCTCTGATTGCTGTGGCCAAAACTTCCAAAACTATGTTGAATAGTAGTGGTGAATGTGAGCACCCTTGTCTTGTTCCTGACTTTAGGGGAAATGCTTTCAATTTTTCACCATTAAGGATAATGTTTGCTGTGGGTTTGTCATATATAGCTTTTATTATGTTGAGGTTTGTTCCTTCTATTTCTGCTTTCTGAAGAGTTTTTATCATAAATGGATGTTGATTTTTGTCAAAGCCTGCATCTATTGAGATAATCATGTGGCTTTTATTTTTCAATTTGCTAATGTGGTGTATTACGTTGATTGATTTGTGGATATTGAAGAATCCTTGCATCCCTGGGATAGAGCCCACTTGGTCATGGTGTATGATCTTTTTAATGTATTCTTGGATTCTGATTGCTAGAATTTTGTTGAGGATTTTTGCATCTGTGTTCATCAGTGATATTGGCCTGTAGTTATCTTTTCTGTGTGTGGCATCTTTGTCAGGTTTTGGTATTTAGGGTGATGGTGGCCACATACAACAAGTTTGGAAGTGTACCTTCCTCTGCAATTTTCTGGAAGAGTTTGAGTAGGATAGGTTTTAGCTCCTCTCAAAATTTTTGGTAGAATTCAGCTTTGAATCCATCTGGATCTGGGCTTTTGTTTGCTGGAAGAGTTCTGATTACAGTTTCAATTGAAGCAATAAATGCTGGAGAGGGTGTGGAGAAAAGGGAACTCTCTTACACTGTTGGTGGGAATGCAAACTAGTACAGCCACTATGGAGAACAGTGTGAAGATTCCTTAAAAAACTGGAAACAGAACTGCCTTATGACCCAGCAATCCCACTGCTGGGCATACACATTGAGGAAACCAGAATTGAAAGAGACACATGTACCCCAATGTTCATTGCAGCACTGTTTATAATAGCCAGGACATGGAAGCAACCTAGATGTCCATCAGCAGATGAATGGATAAGAAAGCAGTGGTACATATACACAATGGAGTATTACTCAGCCATTAAAAAGAATACATTTGAATCATTTCTAATGAGGTGGATGAAACTGGAGCTGATTATACAGAGTGAAGTAAGCCAGAAAGAAAAATACCAATACAGTATACTAATGCATATATATAGAATTTAGAAAGATGGTAATGATAACTCTGTATGCGAGAGAGCAAAAGAGACACAGATGTATAGAACAGTCTTTTGGACTCTGTGGGAGAGGGCAAAGGTGGGATGATTTTGGAGAATGACATTGAAACATGTATAATATATATGAAATGAATTGGCAGTCCAGGTTTGATGCATGATACTGGATGCTTGGGGTTGGTGTACTGAGATGACCCAGATCGAGGGCACAGGGAGGGAGGAGGGAAGGGGGCTCAGGATGGGGAACATGTGTATACCTGTGGCAGATTCATGTTGAGGTATGGCAAAACCAATACAATATTGTAAAGTAATTAACCTCCAATTAAAATAAATCAATTTATATAAAAATAAATACATTTAAAAAGGTAATATATTATCTTTTTTGAGAAAGTGAAAACTTTATCCGTAGAACATTGTTTACAAGGATATAGATACACTGTGGTTCTTAGGTTTATTTTCCAGGGCATATTTACCCATAACTTGACATCAAAATTGGGTACAGGCATACTTGGGCTTCCAAGGTGGCACTAGTATCAATTGGTAGAACTACTTATGAAAAGTATCTCACCATATCTTATAAAACTGGACATATGCACACCAACATGCACCATATGAACCCACTTACCAATGCAGGAGATATAAGAGATGCGAGTTCTGATCCCTGAGCCAGGAATATTCCCCTGGAGGAGGGCATGGTAACTCATTCCAGTGTTCTTTCCTGGAGAATCCCATGGACAGAGAGGACTAGTTGTCTACAGTCCATGGGTTTGCAAAGAATCGAACACAACTGAGGTGACTTAGCACACATGTTTCCTGGACAGATCCAGGTTACACACTGAACAAAATAACCCCTAACACTATAGATTGCCTTAGTTTCACTGACTTAATAGAAAATCTTGACCTTGGTAAGCTGATAATTATGAAAGATGTCTACTTACTTTTGATATTTTCTTTTGGCACAGTAGGGGCAATATAATTTTGTATATTCACTTCCTTTTAAGCAAAAGTCTTAATTAGAAGCAATGACAGTTTTACAAAAAATAGTCCTTAGTAAACATTTCTGGAGTGTGAAATTAGCAAGTTTTTGGAGTGATCTTAACAGCAATTTGAGTTTCTAATACAATATAAGCCAATTTCACAATATAAAAAAATTTCATTGTGAGATATAAACATCACCTGTTTTCTAGAAAAAATTATTAAAGATAATACACCAAAATTACTAGTTTTATAGCTGAGCTTTATATAAAATGCTCTCAAATTTAAATGTAATTCTCCTGTATCCCAGTAAAGTCCACATTTCTGGAGTGTCTATCACTTGCATTAGAGTGTCAAGAAACTGTTTTCACTGCCCTAGAATACTGACTCTGGTTATGCCTTAAAAGCACATTTGCAAAATGTTGGTTTTAACATAAACTTCAATTTCAACTTAAATTAAGTAGGTTACAATTTTTAATATCACCTAAATACAATATACTGGTCTAACAGAATGTGATCAATCTGTGATAAATCATAAAGGCATAGATCTGTACTTTTCTATATATAAACTATTTCTCATTATGAAGGCTAAACAAAAAAATTCATTGGATCACCTTGGCACATATGTTAAAAAGTAAACTGACCAGATATATGTGGGTTTCTTTCTAGACACTCTGTTCTGTTACACTGGTCTCCATCTACATGTCTGTTTTGATGATTGTAGCACACTGTTTTGCTTTACCATCAGTCTTAAAATCAGGCAGTGTTTGTAAGTCTGCACACTTTGTGTGTGGGTGTTTTCCAGAACTGTTTGATCTATTCCAGTTCCTTTGCACTTCAATATATTTTGGAATTAGCTGTCAATGACTGCAAAATGACTGCTGGGATTTCTAAATTGGGATTATGCTGCATTCTTGAGATCTTATTTTTGTGTCTCCCAATTCATGTGACAGAGCCCCATCTAGTTAGTTTTTTTTTTTTTTTTTAGTGTAAATTCAGCTATGTTGGGTAGTTTTCAGCATACAGATCTTTTATAGTCTGTCAAGTTTCTGTCAACATATTTTATGTTTATCATGATACTTTAAACAGCATTGTTTTCCTCTCTTTATTTTCCACTGTTTGTCACTAGTACATGGAAATACAATTGACTTTCATAAGTTCACTTTTACTTCATGAACCATTTAAATTCATCAGTTAAGTTAAGTCTCCCAGTTGTGTCTGACTCTTGGTGACCCCACGGACTGCAGCTCGCCAGGCTTCCCTGTCCATCACCATCTACTGCAACTTGCTCAAACTCATGTCCATCGAGTTGGTGATACCATCCAACCATCTCATCCTCTGTTGTCCCCTTCTACTCCCGCCTTCTCTCTCTCTCAGCTTCAGGGTCTTTTCCAGTGAGTTGATTCTTCACATCAGGTGGCCAAATTATTGGAGCTTCAGCTTCAACATCAGTGCTTCCAATGAATATTCAGGACTGATTTCCTTTAGGACTGACTGGTTTGAATTCCTTGCCATCCAAGGGACTTTCAAGAGTCTTATACAACACCACGTTTAAATTTGTGGTTTGAAAAGTCTACAAACAATAAATGCTGGAGAGAGTGTGAAGAAAAGGGAACCTTGTTAAACTGTTGGTAGGAATGCAAAATAGTACTGCTGTATGACCCAGCAATCCCACTATTGGGCATACACCCCAAGGAAACCAGAATTGAAAGAGACACGTGTACCCCAATGTTCACCATAGCACTGTTTATAATAGCCAGGACATGGAAGCAATCTAGATGTCCATTGGAAGACGAATGGATAAGAAAGCTGTGGTACATATACACAATGGAATATTCAGTTCAGTTCAGTCACCCAGTTGTGTCCAGCTCTTTGTGATCCCATGAACTGCAGCAGACCAGGCCTCCCTGTCCATCACCAACTGCCAGAGTTTACCCAAATTCATGTCCCGTGAACCGGTGATACCATCCAACCATCTCATCCTCTGTCATCCCCTTCTTCTCCTGCCCTCAATTTTTTCCAGTATCAGAGTCTTCAAATGAGTCAGCTATTCGCATCAGGTGGCCAAAGTATTGGGGTTGGAGTTTCAACATCAGTCCTTCCAATGAAAACCCAGGACTGATCTCTTTTAGGATGGACAGGTTGGATCTCCTTCAGCCCAAAGGACTCTCAAGAGTCTTCTCCAACACCACAGTTCAAAAGCATCAATTCCTCAATGCTCAACTTTCTTTATAGTCCAACTTTCACATCTATACATGACTACTGTAAAAAATAGAGCCTTGTCTAGTCGGACCTTTGTTGACAAAGTAATGTCTCTGCTTTTTAATATGCTGTCTATGTTGGTCATAACTTTTCTTCCAAGGAGTAAGCGTCTTTTAATTTCATGGCTGCAATAATCATCAGCAGTGATTCTGGAACCCCCAAAATAAAGTCAGCCACTGTTTCCCCATCTATTTCCCATGAAGTGATGGGACCAGATGCCATGATCTTAGTTTTATGAATGTTGAGTTTTAAGCCAACTTTTTCACTCTTTTCTTTCACTTTCATCAAGAGGCTGTTTGCTTCTTCTTTACTTTCTGCCATAAGGTTGGTGTCATCTGGATATCTGAGGTTATTGACATTTCTCCTGGCAATCTTGATTCCAGTTTGTGCTTCGTCCAGCCCAGTGTTTCTCATGATGTACTCTGCATAGAAGTTAAATAATCAGGGTGACAATATACAGCCTTGACGTACTCCCTTTCCTGTTTGGAACCAGTCTGTTGTTCCATGTCCAGTTCTAACTGTTGCTTCCTGGCCTGCATACAGATTTTTCAAGAGGCAGGTCAGGTGGTCTGGTATTCCCATCTCTTGAAGAATTTTCCACAGTTTAATGTGATCCACCCACTCAAAAGCTTTGGCATAGTCAATAAAGTAGAAATAGTTGTTTTTTTGGAACTCTCTTGCTTTTTCCCTGATCCAGCAGATGTTGGCAATTTGATCTCTGGTTCCTCTGCCTCTTCTAAAATCAGCTTGAACATCTGGAAGTTCATGGTTCACGTATTGCTGAAGCCTGGCTTAGAGAATTTTGAGCATTACTTTACTAGCGTGTGAGTTGAGTGAAATTGTGTGGCAGTTTGAGCATTCTTTGACATTGCTTTTCTTTGGGATTGGAATGAAAACTGACCTTTTCCAGTCCTGTGGCCATTGGTGTGTTTCCCAAATTTGCTGGCATATTGAGTGCAGCACTTTCACAGCATCATCTTTCAGGATTTGAAATAGCTCCACTGGAATTCCATCACCTCCACTAGCTTTGTTCATAATGATGCTTCTTAAGGCCACTTGACTACACATTCCAGGATGTCTGGCTCTGAGTGATCACACTATCATGAGTATCTTGGTTGTGAAGATTTTTCTGTACAGTTCTTCTGTGTATTCTTGCCACCTCTTCTTAATATATTCTTCTTCTGTTAGGTCCATACCATTTCTGTCATTTATTGAGTCCATCTTTACCTGAAATATTCCCTTGGTATCTCTATTTTTCTTGAAGAGATCTCCAGTCTTTCCTATTCTATTGTTTTCCTCTACTTATTTGCAATAGCAAGGAGAGATAAGAAGGCCTTCCTCAGCAATCAATGCAAATAGAGAAAATAGAGTATTATTCAAAATAATACATTTAAATCAGTTCTAATGAACTGGATGAAACTGGAGCCTATTATACACAGTGAAGCAAGTCACAAAGAAAAACAATATACTAATACACATATTAGTATAAAAATGCAGTATGCTAATGCATATATATGGAATTTAGAAAGATGGTAATGATGACCCTACATGCAAGACAGCAAAAGAGACACAGATGTATAGAACAGTCTTTTGGACTCTGTGGGAGAAGGTGAGGGTGGAATGATTTGAGAGAATAGCATTGAAACGTGTATATTATCATATGTGAAACAGATCCCCAGTCCAGGTTGATACATGAGACAGGGTGCTCACGGCTGGTGCACTGGGATGACCCTGAGGGATGGGATGGGGAGGGAGATTGGGAGGGGGGTTTAGGATGAGGAACACAAATACACATATGGCTGAATCATGTCAATGTATGCCAAAAACCACTACAATACTGTAAAGTAATTAGCTTCCAATTAAAATAAAATAAAAGAAGCCAAAATAAAGAAATAAATTCATGGTTTAGGGGTAATTGCTGTTTTATACCGTCATTGGAATTTTGGACATAAACAATCATGTCATTTGCACAGAGAAAGTTTTTCTTCTCTCTAATCTTTATGTCTTTTATTTCTTCTTCTTGGCTTAGTCCAATGGCTAGAACCTCCAGGGTAATATTGACTAGGAGAGTATGTATAAAAACAACGCAGCATGTGAGATACTCCCTCAGCAGGTAAAGTAAGCAACCCTGCCTATTCCCATTCTTGGGTTCAAGACATTCCATCTTTCACTATTCAATTTGATGTCAGCTGTACTTTCTTCATAGGTATCACTTACCAGTGTGAGGCTGTTCTCTTTCTAGTTTGCCAAGACTTTTTACTATGAAAGAGCACTAAATTTTGTCAAAGGCTTTCTATGCATCTGTTAAGATGATCATATCCTTCTTTTCTCCCCTATGCTTTAATTTTCAAATGTTCAAAACCAACCTTGCATTTCTCTTTATGTATCACGAGATTAAATTTGCAAACATTTTGTTAAGGAATGTCCTACTTATTTTTTTTTTTATCAGGGACACAGCTACAATTTCCTAGTGATTCTGTCTGCAACTGGTACTAGGGAAATTTTAGTCTCATAATAAGTAGAATGTATTCCTTTCTCCTCTATTTTTTGAAAGAGATTATGTAGGACTGATGTTATTTCTTCTTTAAAAAGTGAAATTCACCACTGAAGTCACATCAACCCAGGATTTTCTTTGTTTTGCTAACAAGCTTGTTTTATTAATGAGGAAAAATGTTTAAAAAGAAACAGGAAGTAAAAACTTAAAACAACATTAAAAGAACTGTGCATGTGGATACATACATGGATGAAAATAATTCTTATTCACCGAGATGGTTTGAAAGTTTTGTAAGAGCTCAAGACAGAGTAAAAATGTCCAAACTGCTATGACCTTGGGCTTTTCTACATTTCCTCTCAGTGAACATATATTATTTGCAACAACAACAACAAAGAACAACAAATAACAGTCAGAGTTTTCAGTAAATGGAAGGGAATCTCCTTGCACCTAGTTCTGAGCCAGTAGGTGTGATGGGGTTCCTGACTTGGTGACAAGTTAGAGCAAAGCATGTTTCACTGTGAAGATGCTATTATCTGGTTTCACTAGTCTTCCACTTCTCATAGTCAGAGCAAAGTAACACCTGACTTTCAGGAGGGTGAGGAATACTATTTTGAACTTCATGACCAGGAAAAGGGATGTGATTGTTCAGGTTTGTCAGGAGTAAAGCTGTTACTGTTCAATAGAATAGACAAAGAAGTTAGATATAAGGGCAGGGGGAATTTATGTTGAGCCTGGGACAATGGAGAATATCTTTCCAATGACTAGAGATCGTTTAGAAGATGCTGATATTGATATATTCCTAATGAGGCCACATCAACTCACTCTAAGCTCCAGTTATCATAGTGAAGATGGATAAAGAGACATTTCATAGGGTATGAAGGAAAGGTACTCTTTATAATTTTGTATTAATTGAATAGCCCAGCTTCTCAAAATTTCTTGTGAGTCTCTGCCTTTATTTTACCACAAGAATATTCTACCAATAGTAACATATTACAAATAACACACATTCTCAGAATTAAAAGAAACAAAGCTATCAAGTTGGGGGAAAAGGTTTTATAATGACTTTCCTTAAACCTTTTTGTTGACTCCAGATAAAATAATATGTATACTATTTTGTAGCACTTGAGTTAATCCCACAAGTAAAGATAGGGAACTGGAAATAGTGTAAGTCCTGTTTCTGATTAATTTTATAGAGGATGTGGTTGATCAAGCTCTGTTTGTCCAAATATTTAAGAAGTCAGTTGGAGAGAAAACATCATATGTGTTCTCCTTGGTGGCATCCCTAGCACAGTGTATAGTTGGGAAGTAGAGGATATTCACATGAGGACAAGAGTAAGAATTATGATCCCAAAGAATGAATAACAAATATAAAATTGAACATAGAAACGTGGTACTCATTAGCACAATTCTTCCAAGACGTGACATCTGAATTCAAACACTTAAATTACCAACATTCAACCCATCATTTTCTCAACAAGATACCTTAAGACAATCTGGATACAACAGGCGCTGCATTCAGGGTTTAGANGGTATCTCTATTTTTCTTGAAGAGATCTCCAGTCTTTCCTATTCTATTGTTTTCCTCTACTTATTTGCAATAGCAAGGAGAGATAAGAAGGCCTTCCTCAGCAATCAATGCAAATAGAGAAAATAGAGTATTATTCAAAATAATACATTTAAATCAGTTCTAATGAACTGGATGAAACTGGAGCCTATTATACACAGTGAAGCAAGTCACAAAGAAAAACAATATACTAATACACATATTAGTATAAAAATGCAGTATGCTAATGCATATATATGGAATTTAGAAAGATGGTAATGATGACCCTACATGCAAGACAGCAAAAGAGACACAGATGTATAGAACAGTCTTTTGGACTCTGTGGGAGAAGGTGAGGGTGGAATGATTTGAGAGAATAGCATTGAAACGTGTATATTATCATATGTGAAACAGATCCCCAGTCCAGGTTGATACATGAGACAGGGTGCTCACGGCTGGTGCACTGGGATGACCCTGAGGGATGGGATGGGGAGGGAGATTGGGAGGGGGGTTTAGGATGAGGAACACAAATACACATATGGCTGAATCATGTCAATGTATGCCAAAAACCACTACAATACTGTAAAGTAATTAGCTTCCAATTAAAATAAAATAAAAGAAGCCAAAATAAAGAAATAAATTCATGGTTTAGGGGTAATTGCTGTTTTATACCGTCATTGGAATTTTGGACATAAACAATCATGTCATTTGCACAGAGAAAGTTTTTCTTCTCTCTAATCTTTATGTCTTTTATTTCTTCTTCTTGGCTTAGTCCAATGGCTAGAACCTCCAGGGTAATATTGACTAGGAGAGTATGTATAAAAACAACGCAGCATGTGAGATACTCCCTCAGCAGGTAAAGTAAGCAACCCTGCCTATTCCCATTCTTGGGTTCAAGACATTCCATCTTTCACTATTCAATTTGATGTCAGCTGTACTTTCTTCATAGGTATCACTTACCAGTGTGAGGCTGTTCTCTTTCTAGTTTGCCAAGACTTTTTACTATGAAAGAGCACTAAATTTTGTCAAAGGCTTTCTATGCATCTGTTAAGATGATCATATCCTTCTTTTCTCCCCTATGCTTTAATTTTCAAATGTTCAAAACCAACCTTGCATTTCTCTTTATGTATCACGAGATTAAATTTGCAAACATTTTGTTAAGGAATGTCCTACTTATTTTTTTTTTTATCAGGGACACAGCTACAATTTCCTAGTGATTCTGTCTGCAACTGGTACTAGGGAAATTTTAGTCTCATAATAAGTAGAATGTATTCCTTTCTCCTCTATTTTTTGAAAGAGATTATGTAGGACTGATGTTATTTCTTCTTTAAAAAGTGAAATTCACCACTGAAGTCACATCAACCCAGGATTTTCTTTGTTTTGCTAACAAGCTTGTTTTATTAATGAGGAAAAATGTTTAAAAAGAAACAGGAAGTAAAAACTTAAAACAACATTAAAAGAACTGTGCATGTGGATACATACATGGATGAAAATAATTCTTATTCACCGAGATGGTTTGAAAGTTTTGTAAGAGCTCAAGACAGAGTAAAAATGTCCAAACTGCTATGACCTTGGGCTTTTCTACATTTCCTCTCAGTGAACATATATTATTTGCAACAACAACAACAAAGAACAACAAATAACAGTCAGAGTTTTCAGTAAATGGAAGGGAATCTCCTTGCACCTAGTTCTGAGCCAGTAGGTGTGATGGGGTTCCTGACTTGGTGACAAGTTAGAGCAAAGCATGTTTCACTGTGAAGATGCTATTATCTGGTTTCACTAGTCTTCCACTTCTCATAGTCAGAGCAAAGTAACACCTGACTTTCAGGAGGGTGAGGAATACTATTTTGAACTTCATGACCAGGAAAAGGGATGTGATTGTTCAGGTTTGTCAGGAGTAAAGCTGTTACTGTTCAATAGAATAGACAAAGAAGTTAGATATAAGGGCAGGGGGAATTTATGTTGAGCCTGGGACAATGGAGAATATCTTTCCAATGACTAGAGATCGTTTAGAAGATGCTGATATTGATATATTCCTAATGAGGCCACATCAACTCACTCTAAGCTCCAGTTATCATAGTGAAGATGGATAAAGAGACATTTCATAGGGTATGAAGGAAAGGTACTCTTTATAATTTTGTATTAATTGAATAGCCCAGCTTCTCAAAATTTCTTGTGAGTCTCTGCCTTTATTTTACCACAAGAATATTCTACCAATAGTAACATATTACAAATAACACACATTCTCAGAATTAAAAGAAACAAAGCTATCAAGTTGGGGGAAAAGGTTTTATAATGACTTTCCTTAAACCTTTTTGTTGACTCCAGATAAAATAATATGTATACTATTTTGTAGCACTTGAGTTAATCCCACAAGTAAAGATAGGGAACTGGAAATAGTGTAAGTCCTGTTTCTGATTAATTTTATAGAGGATGTGGTTGATCAAGCTCTGTTTGTCCAAATATTTAAGAAGTCAGTTGGAGAGAAAACATCATATGTGTTCTCCTTGGTGGCATCCCTAGCACAGTGTATAGTTGGGAAGTAGAGGATATTCACATGAGGACAAGAGTAAGAATTATGATCCCAAAGAATGAATAACAAATATAAAATTGAACATAGAAACGTGGTACTCATTAGCACAATTCTTCCAAGACGTGACATCTGAATTCAAACACTTAAATTACCAACATTCAACCCATCATTTTCTCAACAAGATACCTTAAGACAATCTGGATACAACAGGCGCTGCATTCAGGGTTTAGAAGGAAATTGCTTAACAATTAAGCAGACACAGTTACTGGACAGGTGAGTTGGTCAGTGGTGTACTGACAAGAGGGATGAGGTGGGAAGGCACAACCTTGGAAGATCCCGTCAGGTGGATCAAACTCAGGTAAAGGAGAGTAGATGGACTTCTGTGATTTTTAAGAAGTATTTAACCTAGAAGTTCATTTTTATTCAACTTAAAAACTGAATTGTCAGTTGAATATGAAGGAACGAAAATGTCACTCAAGTGTAAATGTCTCTTTCCTAATCATACATTAAAGAAACATGTCTCACAGACCTTACTCATGGTACAGATTAGAATATATTTATTATGTAACAGCAGTAGTGTGAACATCATTCAGGGCGGTCAGCTCACTTACTCAAGGTGATTGTAAATACCCTCCCAAAAAGCAAGGTTTTCTACATCCAACTAAACATACAAGATGTCCTGCAATACACAGAGCCTATACACTGAGGCCCTGAAAACTGATGGTTTTTTTAAAAATCCAAGCTGAATATAACTTGACATTCTGTCTAGTTTAAATATGTAACATTGCTTCTAGTATTATCTAGTTGAAAGAAAAAAAAATGAAAGAGCTAGGATGTTGTGGCAATTAGCACCTTGGCTCCTATTTTAAATTTTGAACAGTTATTTAATTTCCCTGAACCTCACTCTTCCCTGGGTAAAATGAGGATGCATGTGTGTGTCCTCAGTCATGTCTGACTTTTTGAGACCCCATGGACTATAGCCCGCCAGGTTCTTCTGTTCATGGAATTTTCTGGGCAAGAAATACTAGAGTGGGTTGCCATTTCCTACTCCAGGGCATCTTCCTGACTCAGAAACTGAACCAGGGTCTCTTGCATACCCTGCATTGGCAGGCAGATTCTTTACCATTGAGCTACCTATAGCTTGAGATAATTTTTGCAATCACGATGCTTAAAGCTCTAGTAAGTGTTCAATAAATAGCACCAAATGCAGTTAATAATAATAGTTAATATCATAATCATTTACTACTCTCACCTTCAGATGACCCAGACAACAAATCTATTACTTCTCTCAGTGACTGACATTTCCAGGAAAGTACTGAACTAGTAGAACAATGACTTAAACACACACACACACACACACACACACACACNTAATTTTGTATTAATTGAATAGCCCAGCTTCTCAAAATTTCTTGTGAGTCTCTGCCTTTATTTTACCACAAGAATATTCTACCAATAGTAACATATTACAAATAACACACATTCTCAGAATTAAAAGAAACAAAGCTATCAAGTTGGGGGAAAAGGTTTTATAATGACTTTCCTTAAACCTTTTTGTTGACTCCAGATAAAATAATATGTATACTATTTTGTAGCACTTGAGTTAATCCCACAAGTAAAGATAGGGAACTGGAAATAGTGTAAGTCCTGTTTCTGATTAATTTTATAGAGGATGTGGTTGATCAAGCTCTGTTTGTCCAAATATTTAAGAAGTCAGTTGGAGAGAAAACATCATATGTGTTCTCCTTGGTGGCATCCCTAGCACAGTGTATAGTTGGGAAGTAGAGGATATTCACATGAGGACAAGAGTAAGAATTATGATCCCAAAGAATGAATAACAAATATAAAATTGAACATAGAAACGTGGTACTCATTAGCACAATTCTTCCAAGACGTGACATCTGAATTCAAACACTTAAATTACCAACATTCAACCCATCATTTTCTCAACAAGATACCTTAAGACAATCTGGATACAACAGGCGCTGCATTCAGGGTTTAGAAGGAAATTGCTTAACAATTAAGCAGACACAGTTACTGGACAGGTGAGTTGGTCAGTGGTGTACTGACAAGAGGGATGAGGTGGGAAGGCACAACCTTGGAAGATCCCGTCAGGTGGATCAAACTCAGGTAAAGGAGAGTAGATGGACTTCTGTGATTTTTAAGAAGTATTTAACCTAGAAGTTCATTTTTATTCAACTTAAAAACTGAATTGTCAGTTGAATATGAAGGAACGAAAATGTCACTCAAGTGTAAATGTCTCTTTCCTAATCATACATTAAAGAAACATGTCTCACAGACCTTACTCATGGTACAGATTAGAATATATTTATTATGTAACAGCAGTAGTGTGAACATCATTCAGGGCGGTCAGCTCACTTACTCAAGGTGATTGTAAATACCCTCCCAAAAAGCAAGGTTTTCTACATCCAACTAAACATACAAGATGTCCTGCAATACACAGAGCCTATACACTGAGGCCCTGAAAACTGATGGTTTTTTTAAAAATCCAAGCTGAATATAACTTGACATTCTGTCTAGTTTAAATATGTAACATTGCTTCTAGTATTATCTAGTTGAAAGAAAAAAAAATGAAAGAGCTAGGATGTTGTGGCAATTAGCACCTTGGCTCCTATTTTAAATTTTGAACAGTTATTTAATTTCCCTGAACCTCACTCTTCCCTGGGTAAAATGAGGATGCATGTGTGTGTCCTCAGTCATGTCTGACTTTTTGAGACCCCATGGACTATAGCCCGCCAGGTTCTTCTGTTCATGGAATTTTCTGGGCAAGAAATACTAGAGTGGGTTGCCATTTCCTACTCCAGGGCATCTTCCTGACTCAGAAACTGAACCAGGGTCTCTTGCATACCCTGCATTGGCAGGCAGATTCTTTACCATTGAGCTACCTATAGCTTGAGATAATTTTTGCAATCACGATGCTTAAAGCTCTAGTAAGTGTTCAATAAATAGCACCAAATGCAGTTAATAATAATAGTTAATATCATAATCATTTACTACTCTCACCTTCAGATGACCCAGACAACAAATCTATTACTTCTCTCAGTGACTGACATTTCCAGGAAAGTACTGAACTAGTAGAACAATGACTTAAACACACACACACACACACACACACACACACCATTTAAGCGAAGGCACACATGCCCACAGATTTCACACTGCTATACACATACTTCAACTCTCAGAAATCATTAACTGAAACCAATGACTTCACTCCTGATGCACTGGAAAATGCTATAAAGTTTCCTCCATTTCCACAGAAGATGGTCTCACCATAAAGTATTACTAATAGCACAGCACTGCTGGGGACAAAATCATCTGTCAGAGTAAACAATGCAAACTGTTAAGTAAGTCAATAGCTACACAATTTCTGCAACTGAAAAAAAGCTTTAATTTTCATTGTCTGGATTTCAGAAATACAATTAAGAGGAAATGAAGGCCGAGGCCTTCAACATGGTGGAGGAGTAAGATGTAGAGATCACTTCCCTCCACACAAACACATCAAAAATACATCTGCACGTGGAACAACTCCTACAGAACACCTATTGAACGGTGGCAGAAGACTCTCCAGAAAGGCAAGTTAATCTCTACATCATGGGGTAGGGAAAAGAAATAAGAAAAAAAGAGATACAAAGGATTTGGCTTGGAACCCACACCTCTGAGAGGGAGTTGTACCAGGAAAACCCCTCATGGGCAGGAGCAGGGGAACCTTGAAACCTCAGAGGAGAGTGCAGCAACAGTTGTTTGGAAGGCAATACTGAGAGACCACTACACAGGGATGGAAGCTAATTACCACTGCCAAGCCTGAGTCACTTGTCTGCATGCCTTCCAGGGCCTGTAGGGGCTGGGAGATAAGGCTCAGTCTTTGGATATCTGATCCCAGGGAGAGGACTGGGAGTGACTGCTATGAAGAAAACCTGAGGGGTTTAGTATGATACAGCTGAGGGAGTCCACAGAAAAACCTGGGCCTCCCAGGGAGGCAAGAGGTCATTATTGCAGGGAAGCTCTAACTCCACAAGCTCACAGACAGCAAGATGCAGCCTTTGCAAGTGCCACAGGTGGGATGAACCACAGCTACAGTCTGTGACTGTAGAGGTGGGAATGCTGGCCAGCTGCTGCCAAGGCCAGCTTGTGTGCCAGAGGCTAATGAGGGATGGGGGTGGTGGGAAGACAAGACTGTAGTCTGTGACCCCAGAGGTGAGTGTGTGGCCTCCCACCAAGCTGTAAGCAGGTGCAGGTCACTGCGGACACCTTTCTGGGAGCCTGTGCATACTAGCACTATTGAGGGACTCGGGGCAATTCCCCTAGGAGAGTGCACGGCCCACCTCAGGCTAGACCAACTTTCTACAGGCCTCTGTTGCTGCAGGCAGTCCCCACACATCACAATTGTGACTGCCATATCCCTCCCTCTCCCTGGCCACACTGAGCAAGTGAGCCCTAAACAGCCACTTCTTTCTCCTTTCCCTTGTCTGGGTGGGAAACAGATGCCAGAGGGCAGCCTACAAACACAGGTAGGGCCAAAACCAAAATAGAGCACACCAGGTGTTGTGTGGCTAAAGAGGAAGGAAATTTGCTTGTGCAACCACAGCAAATTCACCCAGTTGGAATGAAATTCCCCCAGTTGTTTGAGACTATGGACTTTGGGGGCAATGGTGGGCTCTGGAAGCAAATACAAGCTAGAGTAAGGCCAGATCCAAGTCTGAGCTGACTTCACAGTGCCCTAGGCAGGTCCAGAGAACTTCCTAGTAGTATTGGAGGACTTCCTGAGTAGGCAGATTGGCTGGACCTCACTGTGGGGGAGAGAACACTCACAACTGAATCCAGAGGAAAATATTTTTTCTTATTAACACTATCTCTATATTTTTGTCTTTTTTTCTGCTTTGTTCTATTGCTTTTATTATTATTATTCCTTTAATTTTTATTTTCTAATTACCGTTTCTTTTTTATGTTTTTATTTTTAAATTTTATTTTTTCCATGTCTACAGTACTTTTTCGCTGTATTGTATTTTTTCCCATGTCTTTGGTTTCTGTATTTTACTAGTTTTCAGTGTTTGTTTTCATTTATGGGTTTGCTTATTGGTCTGAATACTCTCTTCTTAGTTCCCCTTTTCATTCTTCCTTTTTTTCCCTTGTCTTTTCTTTTTGTGAGTGTGAGTATGTGAGTTTATTTGTGTTTGTGTCTGATTAGTTTTACCATTTATTTCAGGATTTTGTCTGTCCATTCTTTGTTTGTATGTTTGAGGGTTTTTTTCCTTTCTTTTTTTCCATCTCTTTCTCTTTACTATTTTTATCTCTTTCTCTTTCTTCTCTGAGTGTGTAGAGTCTTGGTGCTCCAGCCAGGGGTCAGGCCTGAAACCTCCAAGATAGGAGACCTGAGTCCAGGATGCTGGACAACCAGAAAACTCCCAACCCCATGGCAAATTAATCAATGAGAGCTCTTTCAAAGGCCTCCATCTTACTACTAACACCAAGACCAACCCAAGGCCAGCAAGCTCCAGTGCCAGAGCTGCCTAAAGCCATACCAAGCTCAAAGACACTCCAAACACACCATTGGATATGCACTGTCATTCAGCAAGACAAGACCTAGATCCACTCACCAGAACACAGGAGTTCCCCCTCTACCAGGAAGCCTTCACAAGATACTGGTCCAACCCCACCCAGGGGAATAAACCTTGCAAGTAAAAGGAACCTGCAACCTTGCAAGCTGTGGAAAGGAGACCCCAAACATTAATTCTGGGCAGAGAAACAGAGCAGATGAAGGAGCATGGTAATAAACCACAAGACCAAACAAGTGAAGAGGAAATAGGCAGTCTTCCTGAAAAAGAATTCAGAGTAATGATAGTAAAGATAATCCACAATTTCAGCAATAAAATGGAGGCATAGATAAATAGGATTGAGGTGTGGGTTGAAAATATACAAAAGGTGTTTAATAAAGATCCAGAAGAAACAAAAATCAGACAGTCAGCAATGACAACACAGTAATTAAAATAAAAAATACACTTGAGTGAAACAACAGCAGAGTCACTGAGGCAGAAGACTGGATAAGTGAGCTGGAACATAGAATGGTGGAAATAATGGAAGCAGAGAAGAATAAAGAAAGAATGAAAAGAAAAACAGGGGACAGTCTCAGAGACCTCTACAACAATATAAAGCACACTGACATTTGGTCCAAGAGGAAGAAGATAAAAGAAAGGGTATTAGAAAATATTTAAGTGGATTATAGTTTACAACTTCCCTAACATGGGAAAGGAAATAACCACCCAAATCCAGGATGCCCAGAGAGTGCCATACAGGAGAAGCCCAAAGAGAAACACACCAAGACACATGTTAATCAAACTAACAAATATGAAACACAAAGAAAAAGTGTTAAAAGCAGCGAGGGAAAAGCAACAAATACAAAGGAATCCCCATAAGGTTAACAGCTGATCTTTCAGTAGACATGCTGCAGGGCAGAGGGAGTGGCAGGATATACTGAAAGTGATGAAGAGGGGGCTGGAGGGGACTACAACCAAGATTACCCTACCCAGCAAAGATCTCATTCAGACTGGATGGAGAAATTGAAAGCTTTACAGATAAGCAAAAGTTAAGAGAATTCAGCAACACCAAACCAGCTTTACAACAAATGCTAAAGGAACTTCTCTAGACAAGAAATACAAGGAAAGTAAAGACCCTACAAAAGCAAACCCCAAACAATAAAGTAAATGGTAACAGAATCATATATATATATATAAACTACCCTAAATGGAAATGGATTAAATGCTCCAGCCAAAAGATACACATTGACTGAACGGATACAAAAACAGTATCCATAAATATGCGGTTTACAATAGACATACTTCAGGCCAAGGGATATGTACAGAGTAAAAGTAAGGGGCTGGGAAAAGAGATTTCATTCGAATGTAAATCAAAAGAAAGCTGGAATAGCAATACACATATCAGATAAAGCAGACTTTAAAATAAAGGATATTACAACAGACAAGAAAAAATACTACATAATAAACAACAGATCAATCCAAGAAGAAGATATAACAGTTATAAATATATATTCACTTAACATAGGAACACCACAATACATAAGGCAAATGCTAACAACTCCAAAAGGGGAAATCAACAGTAACACAATAACAGCAGGAGACTTTAACACTACCACTCAGACCAAAAGATAGATCATCCAAACAGAAAATTAATGTAATACAAGCCTTAAATGATACCTTAGCTCATATGGACCTAACATATCTACAGGATGTTCCATCCGAAAGCAGTAAAATATACTTTCTTCTGAGGTGCACATGGGACATTCTCCAGGAAAGATCCCAGCATGGGTCACAAAGTCAACACCTGGTTAATTTAAGAAAATTACAATTGTATGAGTCAGTTTTTTTTTTTTTTTGACCAAAATGCTATAAGATTAGATATCAATTACCAGAAAAAAACCGTAAAAAAAAAAAAAAAAAAACCAACACACAGAGAGACACATGGAGGCTAAACAATACACTTTGAAATAACAAGAGATCACTAAGAAAGAAATCAAGGAGGAAGTCAAAAGATACCTATAAACAAGTGACAATGAAAACATGACAAGCCCAAACCTATGGAATACAGCAAAAGCAGTTCTATGAGGGAAGTTTAGAGCAATATAATTCTACCTCAAGAAATAAGAAAAACATGATCAAGTGGAGTTTATCCCAGGGATGTAAGGATTATTCAACATATGTAAATCAATCAAGGTGATACAAAATATTAACAAACTAAAACCAAAAACATATGATCATTGTAATAGATGTAGAGAAGTTTTCCACAAAATTAAGTATCCATTTATGGTTTTAAAAACTCTCCAGTACAATATTGTAAAGTAATTAGCCTCCAATTAAAATAAATAAATTTAAATTAAAGAAAGAAAAAAAAAAAGAAACCTCTCCAGAAAATCAGAGAGATTTTAAAATCATAAATGGATACTTAATTTATGGAAAACTTCTCTATATCTATTGCAATGATTAAATGTTTTTTGTTATTAATTTGTTAATATTTTGTATCACATTGATTGATTTACATGTGTTGAATAATCCTTACATCCCAGAAAATTGGCACAGAAGGAAACTTTTGTTGTTTAGTCACTAAGTTGTGTCCAATTCTTTTGTGACCACATGACTGTAGCCTGCCAGCCTCCTCTATCCCTGGGATTTCCCAGACAAGAATACTGGAGTGGATTGCCATTTCCTTCTCCAGGGTATCTTCCTGACCCAGGTATCAGATCCATGTCTCCTGCATTGGTAGGTATATTCTTTACCACTAAGTCACCTACCTCAACATGATAAAGGTCATATATGACAAACCCACAGCAAACATTATTCTCTATGGTGAGAAACTGAAAGTATTTCCTCTAAGATCAGGAACAAAACAAGGCTACCCATTCTCACCACTGTTATTCAATATTGTTTTAGAAGACCTAGACATGGTAATCAATAGAAAAGAAACAGAAGGAATGCAGGTTGGAAAAGTGGAGAAGGAAATGGCAACCCACTCCAGTATTCTGGCCTGGAGAATTCCAGGGACAGAGGGGCCTGGTAGGCTGCTGTCCATAGGGTAGCACAGAATCACACACGACTGAAGTGACATAGCAGCAGCAGCTGAAGCAGATTGGAAAAGAAGATGTAAAACTCTCATTATTTGCAGATGACATGATACTATACATATAAAACCCTAAAGATGCCACCAGAATATAATCAATGAATTTAGCAAAGTTACAGGATACAAAATTAAACACAGAAATCTCCTGCATTCCAATACACTAACGATGAATAATCAGAAAGATAAATTTAGGAAACCATGACATTTATCACTGAAACAAAAAGAATAAAATACCTAGGAATAAAATTACCTAAAACTGTAGGCAGAAAACTGCAAGACACTGATGAAAGAAATAAAAAATGACACAAACATATGGACAGAAACCCATGTTCTTGGATTGGAAGAAGCAATATTGTGAAAATGACTATACTACCCAAAGCAATCTACAGATTCAATGCAAACCCTATCAAATGACATTTTTCTCAAAACTAGAACAAAATATTTTACAATTTGTATGGAAACACAAAAGACCCTGAATAGCCAAAGCATTCTTGAGAAAGAAAAATGAAGCCAGAGGAATCCATTCAGACTAAACTACAAAGCTACAGTCATCAAGAGAGTATGGTACTGGCATAAAAACAGAAATACAGACCAATGGAATAGGACTGAATGCCCACAAATAAGCCCATACATCTATGGGCACCTTATCTTTGACAAAGGGGGCAAGAATATACAGTGGAGAAAAAACAGCCTCTTCAACAAATGGCTCTCTGGTGGCTCCTACTATTCAGGAGCCCCAGGTGTTCAATCCCTGGGTCAGGAAGATCTCCTGGAGAAGGAAATGGCAACCCACTCCAGTTTTCTCACCTGGAAAATCCCATGGACAGAGGAGCCTGGTAGACTGCAGTCCATGGAGTCGCAAAGAGTTAGACACGACTGAGCGATGTCACTTTCAATAAGTGGTGCTGGCAAAACTAGACAGCTACATGTAATATAAAAGAATGAGACTGGAACACTTCCTAACACCATACACAGAAATAAACTCAAAATGGATTAAAGACTTAAATGTAAGGTCAGAAACTATAAAACTCTTAGAGGAAAACATAGGCAGAATGCTCATTGCCATAAATCACAGTAAGATCCTCTCTGACCCACCTCCTAGGATAATATTAATAAAAACAAAAATCAATACATGAGATATAAATAAACTTAAAAGTTTTTGCATAACAAAGTTAACTGTAAACAAGATGAAAAGACAACTCTCAGAATTGGAGAAAACAATTGCAAATGAAGCAACTGACAAAGGATTAGTCTCTGCCACATATAAGCAGTTCAAAATCAGAAAACCAAACAACCCAATCAAAATAGGCAGAGAACCTAAACAGACATTTCTTCAAAGATAACATAAAGATGGCTAATAAAAACATGAAAAGATGCTCAACATCACTCATTACTAAAGAAATGCAAATCAAAACTGCAATGAAGTATCACCTCACACCAGGTGCTTCCCAGCTGGGACTACTTCTCAGGTACTACTCAGATGGTAAAGAATCCACCTGCAATGCAAGAGACCTGGGTTTGATCTCTGGGTTGGGAAGTTTCCCTGAAGAAGGGAATGGAAGCTCATTCTAGTATTCTTGCCAGGAGAATTCCATGGAGAGAGGAGCCTGGTGGCTGCAGTCTATGGGGTCACAGAGAGTTGGACATGACTGAGTGACTAACACAAGTACACAAGTCAGAATGATTACCATAAAAACATAAGTGTTTGGAGAATATGTGGAGAAGGGGACCCTGTTGCCCTGTTGGCGGGAACATAACCTGATACAGCCACTATGGAGGACACAATGGAGACTCCTTAAAAACTAGGAATAAAATGACCATATGATCTAGCAACCCCCCTCACTAGACAAATAAACTGAGAAAACCACAATTCTGAAATACACATGTACCGCAACATACACTGCAGCACTATTCACAACAGCAAGGACATAGAAGCAACGTAGGTGTCCACTGAGAGATGAATGGATAAAGACGTTGTGGTATATATATACAATGGAATATTACTCAGCCATAAAAGGGAACAAATTTGTGTCAGTTGCAGTGAGGTGGATGAATCTAGAGCCTGTTATAGAGAGTGAAGTAAGTTAGAAAGAGAAAAACAAATATATATTAATGAATATATATGGAATCTAGAAAATGGTACTGATAAACCTATCTGCATGGAAGGAATGAAGACAGTAGATGATCTAGGGGTAGGATGCAGGGGCCGTGGAAGGGAGGCTCAAGAGGGAGGAGATATGTATATAGCTATAAGTAATTCATGTTGTATGGCAGAAACCAACATAATATTGTAAAGCAATTACCCTCCAATTAAATTAAAAAAAAGTCACTAGAAAAGAAGAGAAAATGAACTCCAAATGATAAATTCTGTTCTTTCACTGTTTCTAAAGATTTCAAACGGCTTCTCAAGTAGCAAAATATATTTTTGTTTCTAAGCCTTAGTTTTCCTATTTTCTTGTCTTTAGCATAAATTATTGCTCAGATGATTAACAGCTATGTCTGTTCAACCTTTACTCACCTGCAGACACTCAAATTCCATCTTCCCGGTCAGAACATTTTGCTTTAACTTTTTGGGTGACAGGGCCCAATACACCTTTTCTATGTTCCATGAGGCTTTTCACCACAAAAGTGGATTTCTCTTACCATCCCAGGCTCAAAGTGCCTGCTGACCCTGTCCTGCTCTAATTCCAATATTAGAAGAGTCTTTGTTTTTCTTTCTTTCTTTCTTTTCTTTTTTAAAAAGCCCTTCCTTTGAGGCAAGTTCATGGCCTCTGTTTCAGAGACGCAAGCCTGCTAGCACCACCTCCCACACCCAGCATGAAGCAAGACATCCCCAGCATGCCTTTGAAACCACAGCATGAGCAACACAGATGAATCAAATAGAAGCACCCATGCAGAGACTTCAGTCTATTCAGAAAGTAATCAATGAATCTGAAGTATCCTAAATTAAAATTTCATAAGCAGACTGGAATGGAATTTAAATAAATGGTTTTGATCTGTCTCAAACCAAGCTGAAAGCTTCTGTTTGAAAGCTTCTGTAAGGGCCTTCCAAAGTCCCAGGCACCATTTTAAAAAGGCATCTAATTAGGTTTGCTGTTTGCTGTTAAATGATGTAACTAAGGAGTTCTTTCATTGACAAAGTGAGAATTGTTCAAAAATTTTGAGAGTATGAATTATTTAAAATTACTTTAAAATTACATATTCCATCCAATCTCCCAATCTAGAAACCTGACTTTTGACAACCCTGCACATTCTAAGTCTAGTCAGTAGCTGAAACCAACCATCTCCAATTCAGACCCATCTCTAAAATGAGACTGTCATTCACCTCAATTGCTCCAGCTCTCAAAACTTGTTTAAAAGATTTTAATAATCTCTTCCTTGGTTGTCACACTCATGCAGCCACCTCCCACTGTGCAGGGAGACCTCAGCTAAAGCAAAGACAAGCACACCCATCACTTGCCAGGAAAACACCTTACAGATCTTCAATGATTCTGAGATGGAATTCTGTGTCCTGGTCTGGCCCATGCATATGCCCTAACCCATGATCATCTGCCCACCACATCTCCTCCCATACTCCTCAAGAGCCCTTTTGCTCCTGCCTCCCCACCCCCAGATGACTCCCTGTTTTCTAGATGTGCCATGATCCATCAGAGCCCCATGCTTCTGGCACAGATGATTTCTCTCAAAGACCTCTTGGCTTTCCACCTGGTGAATTCCTGCTTAGACTTCAAGTATCACTATGAATGCCCCCTGTCCTACCCCAGGAAGTTAAGCATGGTATTTTCCGTGTTCCCACAGGATGTTTAGCATCTGCAATTCCTCTTTCACATGTGGTCTGTGTGCTCCTCACCCCCCAGTTAAGCAGGAGCTCCCCTGAGACATGAAGGTGGGCTATTCATGAAGGTGGGTAGGTGGGTATGGATACTAACACTGGCAGAATCCCCTACTGCATATTAGCTTCATCATGATCTCACACAAAGTACATGAACTTTAAGCCAGGAAACTCCTCAATTTAAATCATAAATCCCAGCAACTTCATCTTCTAGAAGCTTAGCTGTGGAGCCTTGTGGTTCCTTGTCTGTAAACAACCAGCTTATGAGGATGCAGGAGGGAGAACTAAGGAAGAATGAGATACATGAACACTGACTGGAGATATCTAGGTATGCATGTATCAACAAGAACAATGATAAGATGGCTCTGACACCCACTCTGTGTTGGGCATGTGGTCATCAACCGTCCATGTTTACCAAGTGGTAACAGAGGCCCATAGAGGCCATGGGGCAAGTGCCAAGACCCAAACCCCCTGGGGATCTAACTATACACTCCAAACATCACTTCACTTACCTAAGTACTTGATACGTCATTTAATCCTTACCAATATTCCTTTGACTTTCCTCACTTCGTGGATGAAAAAACTGAGCCTTAAATAAATAATTTGCCCCAAATCATATAGTTACAAGGTAAACAAGCTATGGCTCAAACTCAAGTGTGTCTAAACTCAAAATACTTCAGTCAAAACCCCATGGGCATTTTATAAAAGGTGCAAATATACTGTAAAATGGAAGATTGGAATTTCAGGAAAAGTACCTCTGTGGCAGTGATTCAATATGAAGCCAGTTCCCCTTGATTAAGATGATCAGAAAAACTTCCTGGAAGGATTTTAAAAGTATTAAAAAAAAAACCTGGACACTAAAGAAATGAAAATTATTATTGGAAACAAAAACTAAAGGCTTGAGAGCACTCAGGACAAGGTTGAAGTAGGCAGACCAGGGACAGAGAATTGTGGGGCTCTCAGGGAACCGGGGACAGTCACAATGGAGAGAAGAGAAGGCAGGAGTGTACACCACATGAGCAGCAACAGGGGCCCTCAGCAAAGGACAGCAGACCCAGTCCTGGTGAGAATGAGCCATGACAATAAGCAGGCGGAAGTGTGAAGACTGACCCAGGCTCTTGCCCAAAGCAGGTAGTGGCAGTCCTTGGCTCAGAGGCAGGCTTCCCGAGAGTTGAGTGGCACAGGTGGGGACCACAGGGCCCCAGGACGCAGGCAGGTGGAAGAAAGCCATATTCATGCCTTCAAGAAAGAAGGACCACTTGACATTTTGCAAAGGAATCTGATTTCAGATAAGCTAAATCTGAGATGTCAATGGAACATGGAGGTCAAGGCTTTCAGCAGACAGACATGCACAATCAGAGCCTGCAGATGTGATGGGAGCTGGGCACTTGCATGCAAGCCAGTGCACATGCACACATGCGTGTGTAAAGACAAAGGGGTGGGGGAAGAATTGTAAGGACTCTACTTTCTATCAATACATTTTAGCAGCAGGAAGAAGAAAGGAGAAAAAAAAATCCTGTTTTATGGCAAGGGAACTAAAAGTGACTTTCCAGGAAGTGTTGTTTAAATTCACCTGAGATCTAACTAGAAGTAAGGAAAATGAATTTTCAAAATTAAGGGAATAGTCATCATTTCAGAAATATCTGAAATATGTTGATGGGCTTGGAAATTGGAAAATAGAGGACAAAATACTGGTAGAAGCAAGTTTTCCAGGCATTTGTAAAAAGAAAAAGTTCAATTCATATAAGATGAAATCAAGGAAGATCACATAAAACTATAGAATTCCCACTAAAATGAGAAGAAGTCCCAGTGCAGAATGAGTGGGTTGGATGGTTGCTGAGAAGAAGGAAAGACATTTGAAACAGGGAAGGCCAACAGCAGGTGGCAGGGGATTAAACGTGTGCTGAGCAGTCAAGAGTAAGCAAGTGGCTCAGAAAAGGCCTCCTGAAAGTTCTGTGGACTTGCTGCACAAAAACTGCTGACAGCTTTGAGGAGGAGAGTCAGAAGCAACGAGCAGTAAGGTGGAAAATCCAGGTCAAACACTGAGAAATGCAAGTTCATCTCTGCACAGACCTGCTTAGTAGAGTAGCAAGCGTTCCAGAAACAGAATTTCCTAATTGGTATGTAGCACAACTTTGTTTCTATGGACAGGATCTGAGCCTGGGCCTCCAGCTCACAGTGGAAATGGAGACAGGCTAATGGGCCATGGTGCTGAGGTTCCTAGTGGTATGAGAGCAGGTAGAGGGAGGGGATAGCCTGGTAGGAAGATGCTGTATGACACTACTGATGCACACACTCACTATGAAATTAAGGGAACCAAAGAGAAAGCCAACAAACATAGAGATTTCAAACAACTATCATCTGATAAAAAGAAACCAAGTTCAGTTCAGTCGTTCAGTCATGTCCAACTCTTTGTGACCCCATGGACTGCAGCATGCTAGGTTTTCCTCTTCATCCATCAGGTAGGTGATGCAATCCAACCATCTCATCCTCTGTTGTCCTGTTCTCCTTCTGCATTCAATCTTTCCCAGTATCAGAGTCTTTTCTAGTGAGTCAGTTCTTCATATCGGGTGGTCAAAGTACTGGATTTTCAGCTTCAACATCAATCCTTCCAGTAAACATTCAGGGCAGATTTCCTTTAGGATTGACTGGGTTGAATTCCCTGCAGTCCAAGGGACTCTCAAGAGTCTTCTCCAACACCAAAGTTAAAGAGCATCAGTTCTTTGGTGCTCAACTTTCTTCATGATCCAACTTTCATATCCATACATGGCTACTGGAAAAAAAAAAACTGACTAGACAGACATTTGTTGGTCAATTAAATCTCTACTTTTTAATATTCTGTCTAGCGTGGTCATAGCTTTTCTTCCAAGAAGCAAGCATCTTTTAATTTCATGGATGCAGTCACTATCTGCAGTGATTTTAGAGCCAAGAATATAAAGTCTGTCACTGTTTCCATTGTTTCCCCATCTCTTTGCCGTGAAGTGATGAGACCAGATGCGGTTAACTTTGTTTGTTTGAATGTTGTTTTAAGCCAGATTTTTCACTCTGCTCTTTCACTTTCATCAAGAGGCTCTTTAATTCCCCTTCACTTTCTGCCATAACGGTGGTCTCACCTGCATATCTGAGGTTATTATTATTTCTCCCTGCAATATTGATTCTAGCTTGTGCTTCATCTGGCCTGGCATTTCACATGATGTACTCTATATAAGTTAAATAAGTAGGGTGACAATATACAACCTTGACATAGTTCTTTCCCAATTTGGAAACAGTCCACTGTTCCATGTTCGGTTCTAACTCTTGCTTCTTGACTCGCATACAGGATTTCCAGTAATCAGGTAAGCTGGTTTGGTATTCTTATCTCTTTAAGAATTTTCCAGTCTGTTGCGATCCACACAGTCAAAGACTTTAGCATAGTCAAAGAAGCAGAAGTAGGTGTTTTTCTGGAAATTTCTTGCTTTTTCAATGATCCAACAGATGTTGGCAATTTGATCTCTGGTTCCTCTACCCATTCTAAATCCAGCTTGAACATCTGGAAGTTCTCATTTCACATACTATTGAAGCCTCACTTGGAGAATTTTGAGCATATTTTGCTAGCATGTGTTTGCTCGCTTGCTAAGTCGCTACAGTCGTGTCTAACTTTGTGCAACCACATAGACGGCAGCCCATGAGGTTCCCCCATCCCTGGGATTCTCCAGGCAAGAACACTGGAATGGGTTGCCATTTCTTTCTCCAATGCATGAAAGTGAAAAGTGAAAGTGAAGACACTCAGTCGTATCCGACTCTTAGTGACCCCATGGACTGCAGCCTACCAGGCTCCTCCATTCATGGGACTTTCCAGGCAAGGGTACTAGAGTGGTTGCCATTGCCTTCTCCTGCTAGCATGCGAGATGAGTCCAATTGTGTGGTAGTTTGACATCCTTTGGGATTAGAATGAAAAATGACTTTTTCCAGTCCTATGCCCACTGCTGAGTTTTCCAAATTTGCTGGCATACTAAGTGCAGCACTTTCACAGCATCATCTTTAATATTTGAAATAACTCAGCTGGAATTCTATCACCTCCACGCTTCCTAAGGCTCACTTGACTTCGCACTCCAGGATGTATGGCTCTAGGCAAGTGATCACACCATCATCATTATTTGGGTCATTAACATCATTTTTGTATAGTTGTTCTGTGTATTCTTGCCACCTCTTCTTCACACCTTCTGTTTCTGTTAGGTCCATACCATTTCTGTCATTTATTGTGTCCACCTTTAAGCATCACTATGAACAAAGTAGTGGAGGTGATGGAATTCCAGTTGAGCTATTTCAAATCCTGAAAGATGATGCTGTGAAAGTGCTGCACTCAGTATACCAGCAAATTTGGAAAACAGCAGTTGTCACAGGACTAGAAAAGGTCAGTTTTCATTCCAATCTCAAAGAAAGGCAATGCCAAAGAATGCTCAAACTACCACACAATTGCACTCATCTCACATGCTAGTAAAGTAATGCTCAAAATTCTCCAAAACATGCTTCAGCAATATGTGAACTGTGAACTTCCAGATGTTCAAGCTGGTTTTAGAAAAGGCAGAGGAACCAGAGATCAAATTGCCAACATCCTCTGGATCATGGAAAAAGCAAGAGAGTTCCAGAAAAACATCTATTTCTGCTTTATTGACTATTCCAAAGCCCTTGATTGTGTGGATCACAACACACTGTGGAAAATTCTGAAAGAGATGGGAAATACCAGACCACCTGACCTGCCTCTTAAGAAATCTGTATGTGGGACAGGAAGCAACAGTTAGAACTGGACATGGAAAAACAGACTGGTTCCAAATAGGAAAAGGAGTACGCCAAAGCTGTATATTGTCACTCTACTCATTTAACTTATATGCAGAATACATTGTGAGAAATGCTGGGCTAGATGAAGGACAAGCTGGAATCAAGATTTCTGGAAGAAGTTTCTATAACCTCAGATATGCAGATAACATCACCCTTATGGCAGAAAATGAAGAAGTAAAGAACCTCTTGATGAAAGTGAAAGAGGAGAGTGAAAAAGTTGGCTTAAAACTCAACATTCAGAAAGCTTTTTCAATGATACATCGGATGTTGGTAATTAGATCTCTGGTTCCTCTGCCTTTCCTAAAACCAGCTTGAACATCAGGGAGTTCGCAATTCACATATTGCTGAAGCCTGTCTTGNCCCATGGACTGCAGCCTACCAGGCTCCTCCATTCATGGGACTTTCCAGGCAAGGGTACTAGAGTGGTTGCCATTGCCTTCTCCTGCTAGCATGCGAGATGAGTCCAATTGTGTGGTAGTTTGACATCCTTTGGGATTAGAATGAAAAATGACTTTTTCCAGTCCTATGCCCACTGCTGAGTTTTCCAAATTTGCTGGCATACTAAGTGCAGCACTTTCACAGCATCATCTTTAATATTTGAAATAACTCAGCTGGAATTCTATCACCTCCACGCTTCCTAAGGCTCACTTGACTTCGCACTCCAGGATGTATGGCTCTAGGCAAGTGATCACACCATCATCATTATTTGGGTCATTAACATCATTTTTGTATAGTTGTTCTGTGTATTCTTGCCACCTCTTCTTCACACCTTCTGTTTCTGTTAGGTCCATACCATTTCTGTCATTTATTGTGTCCACCTTTAAGCATCACTATGAACAAAGTAGTGGAGGTGATGGAATTCCAGTTGAGCTATTTCAAATCCTGAAAGATGATGCTGTGAAAGTGCTGCACTCAGTATACCAGCAAATTTGGAAAACAGCAGTTGTCACAGGACTAGAAAAGGTCAGTTTTCATTCCAATCTCAAAGAAAGGCAATGCCAAAGAATGCTCAAACTACCACACAATTGCACTCATCTCACATGCTAGTAAAGTAATGCTCAAAATTCTCCAAAACATGCTTCAGCAATATGTGAACTGTGAACTTCCAGATGTTCAAGCTGGTTTTAGAAAAGGCAGAGGAACCAGAGATCAAATTGCCAACATCCTCTGGATCATGGAAAAAGCAAGAGAGTTCCAGAAAAACATCTATTTCTGCTTTATTGACTATTCCAAAGCCCTTGATTGTGTGGATCACAACACACTGTGGAAAATTCTGAAAGAGATGGGAAATACCAGACCACCTGACCTGCCTCTTAAGAAATCTGTATGTGGGACAGGAAGCAACAGTTAGAACTGGACATGGAAAAACAGACTGGTTCCAAATAGGAAAAGGAGTACGCCAAAGCTGTATATTGTCACTCTACTCATTTAACTTATATGCAGAATACATTGTGAGAAATGCTGGGCTAGATGAAGGACAAGCTGGAATCAAGATTTCTGGAAGAAGTTTCTATAACCTCAGATATGCAGATAACATCACCCTTATGGCAGAAAATGAAGAAGTAAAGAACCTCTTGATGAAAGTGAAAGAGGAGAGTGAAAAAGTTGGCTTAAAACTCAACATTCAGAAAGCTTTTTCAATGATACATCGGATGTTGGTAATTAGATCTCTGGTTCCTCTGCCTTTCCTAAAACCAGCTTGAACATCAGGGAGTTCGCAATTCACATATTGCTGAAGCCTGTCTTGGAGAATTTTGAGCATTACTTTACTAGCATGTGAGATGACTGCAACTGTGCGGTAGTTGGAGCATTCTTTGGCATTGCCTTTCTTTGAGATTGGAATGAAAACTGATCTTTTCCAATCCTGTGGCCACTGCTGAGTTTTCCAAATTTGTTGGCGTATTGAGTGTAGCACTTTCACAGCATCATCTTTCAGGATTTGAAATAGCTCAACTGGAATTCCATCACCTCTACTAGCTTTGTTCGTAGTGATGCTTTCTAAGGCCCACTTGACTTCACATTCCAGGATGTCTGGCTCTGGNGAAGCACCAGTCTATGTTCAATACAGGATACAGGATGATTGAGGCTGGTGTAAGGGATGATCTGGGGAGATGGTGTGGAGTGGGAGGTGGGAGGGGGCTTCAGCATTGGGAGATCATGTATACCTGTGGCTGATTCATGCCAATATACGGCAAAATCAATACAGTATTGTAAAGTAGAATAAAGTATTAAAAAAATTTTAAAAAATAAATAAATTATATTGCCTATGGGGAAAAAAACCAAAATCATTAATAAGTAAAAAAGTCAATAGTTATAGCTTACATAATAGTTGTGTTCTAACCTATATGTGATTTATGATTTATAAATTCATTTATGTAGCTTTAATTAGTTAATTAATTGGTATATATTTTATTATTGAAGCATATTTATTATTTATTTACTAGAATATATTTGTTTACAATGTTTGTTAATTTCTGGTGTACATCAAAGTGAATCAGTTATANTACATAATAGTTGTGTTCTAACCTATATGTGATTTATGATTTATAAATTCATTTATGTAGCTTTAATTAGTTAATTAATTGGTATATATTTTATTATTGAAGCATATTTATTATTTATTTACTAGAATATATTTGTTTACAATGTTTGTTAATTTCTGGTGTACATCAAAGTGAATCAGTTATATATATATATTGTGTGTGTGTGTGTGTGTGTGTGTATTCATACATATATATATATATATTCTTTTTTAGATTTCTTTCCATTTAGGTCACCACAGAGAACTGAAGAGAGTATCCTGTGCTATACTGGGTGTTTTCATTAGCTAAAAAATAAGTTTATTAATCTCTTTTATATTTAGTGTATATATGTCTATATAGTCAATACACTATAGTATACAGTGTATGTATGTCAATCCCAACCTACCAGTTCATCTTACCACCCTTTCCCCTCTTGGTAATCTCTTGGTATGTGTGTTTGCTACATCTGTAACTATTTCTGTTTTGTAAATGGGTTCACTTGTACCATTTTTTGGATTCTATATATAAGTGGAGTTATACAATATTCATCTTTTTCTCTTTCTGAATTACTTCACTCTGTATGATAATCTCTAGGTCCATCTATGTCATTGCAAATGACATTATTTCATTTTCTTTTATTCTTTTCTATGGTGAGTAATATTCCCTTGTATATATGTACCACATCTTCTTTATCCATTCCTCTGTTGATGGGCATTAAGTTGCTTCCATGTTTTGGCTACTGTAAATAGCACCACAATGATCACTAAGGTGCACACGCCCTTTCAAGTTTTGGTTTTCTCTCGGATATATGCACAAGAATGGGATTCCTGGGTCATCAAAACAATATGGTACTAGCACAAAAACAGAAATGTAGATCAATGAAATAGGAGATAAAATTCAGAGAGAGATAAACACACACCTATGGATACCTAATCTATGACAAAGGAGGTAAGACTATACAATAGAGAAAAGGCAGTCTCTTCAATGAGTGGTGCTAGAAAACTTTGAGAGCTACGTGTAAAATAATGAAATTAGAACACTCACTAACGCCACACAAAACTAAACTCAAAATGGATTAAAGACTTATGTTTAAGGTTAGATTCTATAAGACTCTTAGGTGAGAACGTGTGCAGAACACGCTTTGACATAAATGGCAGCAAGATCTTTTTTGATCACTTCTTAGAATAATGAAAATAAAAACAAAATTAAACTAATAGGATTTAATTAAACTTAAAAGTGTTTGCACAGCTAAGGAAACTATAAACAAAATGAAAAAGACAGCACTCAGAATGGGAGAAAATATTTGCAAATGAAACAACTGACAAGGGATTAATCTCCAAAATCTGCAAACAGCTCATGTAGCTCAAAAAAAAAAAAAAAAAAAAAAAAGA
>SJYW01015184.1:475281-510007 GCA_006410735.1 Raphicerus campestris
TTTTTTGCATTTCTTTTCCATGGGGATGGCCTTAATCCCTGTCTCCTGTACAATGTCATGAACCTCACTCCATAGTTCATCAGGCACTCTATCTATCAGATCTAGGCCCTTAAATCTATTTCTCACTTCCACTGTATAATCATAAGGGATTTGATTGAGGTCATACCTGAATGGTCTAGCAGATTCCCCTGTTTTCTTCAATTTCAGTCTGAATTTGGTAATAAGGAGTTCATGATCTGAGCCACAGTCAGCTCCTGGTCTTGTTTTTGTTGACTGTATAGAGCTTCTCCATCTTTGGCTGCAAAGAATATAATCAATCTGATTTCGGTGTTGACCATCTGGTGATGTCCATGTGTAGAGTCTTCTCTTGTGTTGTTGGAAGAGGGTGTTTGCTCAGACCAGTGAATTTTCTTGGCAAAACTCTATTAAGGCAAAGGAACCAGAGATCAGATTGCTAACATCTGCTGGATCATGGAAAAAGCAAGAATGTTCCAGAAAAACATTTATTTCTGCTTTATAGACTATGCTAAAACTTTGACTGTGTGGATCACAATAAACTGTGGAAAATTCTGAAAGAGATGGGAATACCAGACCACCTGACCTGCCTCTTGAAAAATCTGTATGCAGGCCAGGAAGCAACAGTTAGAACTGGACATGGAATAACAGATTGGTTCCAAAGAGGAAAAGGAGTACGTCAAGGCTGTATGTTGTCACCGTGCTTATTTAACTTCTATGCAGAGCACATCATGAGAAATGCTAGACTGGAAGAAACACAAGCTGGAATCAAGATTGCTGGGAGAAATATCAATCACCTCAGATATGCAGATGACACCACCCTTATGGCAGAAAGTGAAGAGGAACTTGATGAAAGTAAAAGAGGAGAGTGAAAAAGTTGGCTTAAAGCTCAACATTTAGAAAAAGAAGATCATGACATCCGGTCCCATCACTCCATGGAAAATAGATGGAGAAACAGTGGAAACAGTGTCAGACTTTATTTTTTGGGGGCTTCAAAATTACTGCAGATGGTGAATGCAGCCATGAAATGAAAAGATGCTTACTCCTTGGAAGAAAAGTTATGACCAACCTAGATATCATATTCAAAAGCAGAGACGTTACTTTGCCAATTAAGGTCTGTCTAGTCAAGGCTGTGGTTTTTTCAGTAATCATGTATGGATGTGAGAGTTGGACTGTGAAGAAGGCTGAGTGCTGAAGAGTTGATGCTTTTGAACTGTGGTGTTGGAGAAGACTCTTGAGAGTTCCTTGGACTGCAAGGAGATCCAACCAGTTCATTCTGAAGGGGATCAACCCTGGGATTTCTTTGGAAGGAATGATGCTAAAGCTGAAACTCCAGTTATGGAGGGTAACAGGCAGGAAGGCTAGGGGTCTCCAAACGGAGGAAATAGCCTGCAAGTGTCAGACATTTAATCTCTCTTAAGCGGCAGGAGGAAACAAACTAGCGATATTTTTTCCTTCTCTATACAAATTTAAAAGGAGGTTTCTCTTAAAATTCTGTGTTGTCATAATGATACCTGGTTTCACCTGAAGGTAACCAATGCCTTTTTCTTATGGAAATGTTTATCTTAAGATATGCTAATGTACTGTGCATTTACCCCAAAATCTGTCTTCAAGTCGGTTAGCCTTTTGGGCCCAGAACCTACTTGATAAACCAGTATGTTATACTCCGACATTGTTCCTCTAATCTATATAAATGAAACAATTTATATGGTGATCTGCCCTTCTTCAAGATTCAAATTAATCATTTTATGGCCCAAGATAAACAATTTGGAGCAAAGATTATCCCAAAATACATCTTATGGGTGAGGGGCCTGGTGCCATTCTAAGTTTTGAGACATTCCTTTCTTTCATTAACAGACTGCTGGTGACTATATAACATCCAGCTAAAGACTAGCAGGAGGGTACTCTTTCTGCCCCCTTCTGATGCCTATGTCAGAAGCTTTCTCTATCTCCTTTATACTTTAATAAAACTTTGTTACACAAAAGCTCTGAGCGATCAAGCCTCGTCTCTGGCCCCAGATTAAATTCTTCTCCTCTGGGGGCCAAGAATCCCGGCGTTGTAATTCAACAACAATCTTTCAGGTCCATCTAGTCAAAGCTATGGTTTTTCCAGTAGTCATGTATGGATGTGAGAGTTGGACTATAAAGAAAGCTGAGTGCTGAAGAATTGATGCTTTTGAACTGTGGTGTTGGAGAGGACTCTTGAGAGTCCCTTGGACTGCAAGGAGATCCAACCAGTCCATCCTAAAGGAAATCAGTCCTGAATGTCATTGGAAGGACTGATGTTGAAGCTGAAACTCCAATACTTCGGCTACCTGATGTGAAGAACTGACTTACTGAAAAAGACCCTACTGCTGGTAAAGATTGAAAGTGGGAGGAGAAGGGGACGACAGAGGATGAGATGATTGGATGGCATCACTGACTCAATGGACATGAGTTTGAGTAAACTCCGTAAACTTCCAGTCCATTTTAGTTTGATTCCTAAAATGTTGATGCTCACTTGCCATCTCCTGTTTGACCACTCCCAATTTAGCTTGATTCATGAACCTAACATTCCAGGTTCCTATGCAATAGTGTTCTTTAAAGCATTGAACTTTACTTCCATCACCAGTTACATCCACAACTGGGCACTGTTTCCACTTTAGCTCAGGCTTTTCATTCTTTTTGGAGGTATTTCTCCATTCTTCTAGCATATTGGGCACCTACCGACTTGGGATGTTCATCTATCAGTGTCATATCTTTTCACCTTTTCATACGGCTCATGGGATTCTCAAGGCAAGAATGTTGAAGTGGTTTGACATTCCCTTCTCCAGTGGACTATGTTTTGTCAGAACTCACCACCATAACTTGTCCATCTTGGTGACCTGACTGGGTTAGATAAGGCTGTGATCCAAGTGATCAATCTGGTTAGTTTTCTGTAATTGTTTTTCTGCCTGCCCTCTGATGGATAAGAGGCTTATAGAAGCTTCCTAATGGGAGGGACTAGATGTGGGGGAATCTGGGTCTTGGTCTGATGGGCAGGGCCAGGCTCAATAAATCTTTAATCCAATTTTCTGTTGATGGGTGGGGCTTTGTTCCCTCCCTGTAGTTTGGCCTGAGGCCAGACTATGGTAGGGGTTATGCAGCCACCTCCTTCAAAAGGACTTATGCGGGCACTGTTGTACTCAATGTCCCTGACCCCATGGCAGGTCAGTGTTGACCCATGTCTCTGCCCGAGACTCCTGGACACTCACAGACAAGTATGGCTCAGTCTCTTTTAGGGTCACTGCTCCTTTCTCCTGGGTCCCAGTGCACACAAGGTTCTGTTTGTGCTCTCCAAGAGTCTGTTTCCCCAGTTCCCTGTATGTTCTGTAATCAAATCCCATTGGCCTTCAAAATCAAATTCCCTGGGGTTCTCAGTCCCTTTTCTGGATCTCCAGGTGAGGAAATCTGTTGCAGGCCCTAGAACTTTCACAACAGTGTGAGAACTTCTTTGGGAAAATTGTTCTCTAGTTTGTAGGTTGTCTACTCAGTGGCTCTGTGATGGGGCTCACATATCACACCTCCCAGGTCTGCTGAAGCCAGAGCCCCTGTTCCTGCAGCAGGTCACTGCTGACCTGTGCTTCTGCAGGAGACACTCAGACACTCAAAGGCAGGGACCCCAATCTCTTGTGGGGTCTCTGGATCCCGGTGCACACAAGGTTTTGTTTGAGCCCTCCAAGCATTTCTAGCAGTTAAGAGGTTTGATTCCAAATGTGATTTCGCCCCTCTTAGTGTCTTGTTGGGGCTTCTTCTTTGCCTGTGGACATGGTGTATCTTTTTTTTTTTTGGTGGGACTTCAAACAATTATAAACTGATAAAAAGAAACCAACTTTAAGTTAAAGATAGAAGTAAAAGAAATCAGTGGAGTGGGAGGAAAAATAGCTCAGAGTAACAGAAAGGCCCAGAGAAGGACACACTGGTTTAGCCAGAGCCTGGGGGAGAGACCAGGACTGAATTAGATGGAAGGGAGTGTGATGTATATGCTATCAATATCAGGGCCCTTGGAGGTAGCCACCCGTGAGGAGGAACAATTAAAGAGGGCTGAGAGCCAGAGCTGCCTGGGAACAGAATCCTTGGTCTCACTGCTGAGACCACAGAGTCCTGCTCAGGAAGGGGCAGAGCACTGCTCATTAGCAATCCAGTCTCAAAATTAGATACTGAGGAACGCCACGCTGGGGGCTTCCCTCGTGGCTTAGACAGTAAAGAATCTGCTTGCAATGCAGGAGACCTGGGTTTGATCCCTGGGTCAGGAAGATCCCCTGGAGAAGGGAATGGCAACCCACTCCAGTATACTTACCTAGAGAATTCCATGGACAGAGGAATTCCAGGGACTGGCAGGCTACAGTTCCTGGGGTCAAGAAGAGCTGGGCACGACTGAATGACTAACATACACAATGCCAAGCTAAGGTGAGAATTTCCAAATGTTTGTAATGAAACATTCTTCACTAGAAGGAGTTACTATGGAAAACTGCATTCCTGAGTTTTCTGGACAGGACTTCCCTCCCTCGAAATCCAGGCTTCCCATATTGGAGCCTATGCTTTCTCAAAGGTATTAGCAGAAAGTGAGTTTTGACAGTTTGCTCCAGGGAGATACAGACCAAAGAGAAGTTATCAATCGCACATTTCTTACAGTTGCTGTTGAGTCTCTTTCACAGAAACAGAAGCTAAAATAAAGACTCAGCCTTAAAATGTGTCACCAACCACCTGCAGCCATTGAAAAGCCAGGTTAAAATCCATGACAAGCTCTACCTCTTATAGACAAGGTGCCTGGATGGTGTTTCCAGGGAGACTGATGGGTTGATTAGTGGTCAGAGGTGCCACTATGACCACAGCTATAGTCATCATTTCTGATACAAGCTACTCTCCAGAGTGCAAACACAGTTACACAAAACAGAGTCCCTGAGCAGCCATTTCTAAAGACCAAGGATTTGGACTTCCCTGGTGATTAAGAATCTGCCTGCAGGGGATACGGGTTCAGTCGTGGTCCAAGAAGATTCCACATGCTGTGGGGTAACTAAGCCCATGTGCCACAACTACTGAGCCCAAGCTCTACTGAAGCCTGCAAGTTCAAAAGCCCTTGATCTGCAACAAAAGAAGCCACTACAATGAGAAGCTCACACACCACAACTAGAGAGAAGGTCCTACTTGCCACAACTAGGAAAAAAAAAAAAAAGCCCTCACAAAGGAAAGATCCAGCACAAACAAAAATAAATGAATAATATTTAAAAAATAATAACAATAAAGACCAAGTTGTTAACATAGGAAGGGTCCTGTTAGAACCTGTGCATTTGCCTTAGACCATACTTGTGAGATGTCTGGGCTTCCCTCATAGCTCAGTTGGTAAAGAATCTGTCTGCAATGCAGGAAACCTTGGTTCAATTCCTGGGCTGGGAAGATCCACTGGGGAAGGAATAGGCTACTCACTCCACTATTCTTGGGCTTTCCTTGTGGCTCCGCTGGTAAAGAATCCACCCACAATGCAGGAGACCTGGATTTGATCCCTAGGGTGGGAAGATCCCCTGGAGAAGGGAAAAGCTACCCACTCCTGCCATGCAGAATTCCATGGACTGTATAGTCCTTGGGGTCGCAAAGAATCGAACACAACTGAGCGACTTTCATTTCAGCTTCATACTTGGGAGATGCTAACATGTTTGTGTCCATAGACTGTGAAGATTCTAAAACACTCAATGGCCTCTGCACAACAGACACAATAGTCAAAAGGAGGCATTTCAGAGTTCAACAGACTTAGATGGGGACCATCTCCTGCTAATTGCAATGCCCAGGCTCCCATCTCTTTAAAATAGACAATAATAATAGCTCCCAGGGAGTTAGAAGGTGTTATAAGATCAAATGACATGTAAAATCCTTGGTAAAGTAAGGATTCCACAAATGTTACTGTTATTGTCAGGACTTCATTGTACCAGTGAGGTAATACAACTAGAAACAGAGTTTAGAAACAAAGTCAGTTTTCACCCCCTAGCTCAGTGCTCTTTAGCTGGATTTAAATCTCAAATTATTATTAAATGTCATTGTGATGTCAGTTAAAGTTATGATCCAACGATTCTGAGCAGGAGGTGTCTTAATTGTGTTTGTTTGGTCTTACCTTGTGAAACTCTCCTCATGCTTAGACACCACTTTTTGCTCATATCTGAGGAGAATATGGGATGGTCTGATGTCTTGTCTGATTACTGGTCATTTACTGCTGAGTACAAAAGAAGTTAACCAGTGCCCACCAACCCTCTGTGTTCACTACATCTGATTTGTAGCCCACCATATCATAATGGCACCCCACTCCAGTACTCTTCCCTGGAAAGTCCCATGGATGGAGGAGCCTGGTGGGCTGCAATCCATGAAGTCGCTAAGAGTCAGGCACAACTGAGCAGCTTCATTTTCACTTTCATGCATTGGAGAAGGAAATGGCAACTCACTCCAGTATTCTTGCCTCGAGAATCCCAGGGATGGGGGAGCCTGGTGGGCTGCTGTCCATGGGGTTGCACAGAGTTGGACATGACTGAAGCGACTTAGCAGCAGCAGCAGCAGCATGTCTGTAAGTATCCATGATCTTTATACCATAATACAAGCTCCTTCACAAAATTTTGTACAAATCCTTAAAAGTGAAAGAATATTGCAATACAAGTCAATCCTTTAGCTAAAGGAGGTATACTGCTTAGCAAATTCAATGTAATAAAAACTGTTGTCTCTAAAAAGGAAGGTGTCTTTTAACTGAAAATTCAACTCAAGGGAGTTGTCCCGAGCTTGAACTGAGAAAGTGCTCAGTCAGAAGAATACAAAAAATTCTTTAACTTCATCAACATCATCATTCAAAATACTAGATTATTTTCCCTAATATGACTGCAACTTGAACTCTTCTGTATTTGTTTTCATCAGTACTTGGAGAAAGAAAACTACAATCACACTTTTATTGAGCAATGTAGAAAGCAGCGTCCATTTCTCTCTAATTTAAATGATGTTCTCTCTTTTATTTTACATTTTAAAAATAAAACAATTACAATTAATTTTCCAGTCAATGTATTTTGTGGTGCCAAAATTTTAAAATGTGCAGCTACTGCAAGTTTGTAAAGTACTGCTGACTCTTGAAACAAGAGTTTGAACTTCAGGGGTGTACTTACACTGGGATTTTCTCAACAGTCAGTACTACAGCTTGACCAGCTGGCTGACCTGCAGACACAGAGCTCACTATAAATTATAGGCAGCTTGTCGACCGCTCACAGAGTAGCCTTCACCCTTGTGTTGTTGAAGTGAAAGTGAAGTCGCTCAGTTGTGTCTGACTCATGGACTGTAGCCTACCAGGCTCCTCCGTCCACGGGATTTTCCAGCCAAGAATGCTGGATTGGGCTGCCATTTCCTACTGAAATTCTGTTCTGGCAATTTCCTTCCATAATTTAAAATCACCAGAAGAGGGCAGAGCTAAATATGTGATACTTGGATGGCTGGGCATGAATTGGAAGGAGCTTTCAAAATGAGCTGAGTTCTATTTCTGACTGGAATTTAGCACCTCCATTGCTATATTTACCCAGCATAGAGACTTGCCAAGCAGACTTGCAACTAATTTTTCTTCCGCACAAACAGGGGAATAAAAATCATCACCACAACAGAATAAATGCTACAGAATAAATGCAGTAGAAATGCTTGGCCTTAACAGAAAAAAGATGTGGAAGAATCTAATATTTATAATACATTATACCTTTCTGAGGTGCCGCAGCCAGCACTAACAAGCAAGTCACCTGTGAAGGGTCGTGAGCGGCGGAGATTGCTTCGCTGAGAAGAAAGAGAGACAGAAAGATGGGGTTGAGAGGATCAGACCACTATGTCTGATGCCCGTCTTTATTGAGATAGCCATATTTATAATAAAGCATACGTGACTTTTAACATTTATCAAAAATTCTTTGATCATGGTACAATCGCCAGACCTTCACCATTGTGTCCAAAACACAGAGTCCTTGTCCTTGAAGTGTAACAGCTGCCAGACATCCAGGAGCCAAGGTTGTAAAAACATAGGGGAGGCGGGACAGAGAGCTTAGGGCATGCCTAAGGCTTGGCGATAAAGGCCAAGCAGCTCCCAGGACTTAACCCCTCACGGGCAGTCCCCCGCACTGAGGTATAAGGTGTCTGTAGCGATTCCCTTGTGGCTCAGATGGTAATGTGTCTGCCTGAAATGCTGGAGACCCAAGTTCGATACCTGGGTTGAGAAGATCCCCTGGAGAAGGACATGGCAACTCACTCCAGTACTCTTGCCTAGAAAATTTCATGGATGGAGGAGCCTGGTGGGCTACAGCCGCAGTCCATGGGGTCATGAAGAGTCAGACACGACTTCATGACAATAATATACCTTTCTGAATTATATGCATACACATTTATGTGGGACAATTAAATAGTTTACAAATCAAACAGAAATATTGTGTGTGTGTGTGTGTGTATGTGTGTATGCACATGCTCAGTCACTCAGTCGTGTCTCTTTGCAACCGCATGAACTGTAGCCCACAAGGCTCCTCCATCCATGGAATTTTCCAGGCAAGAATATTGGAGTAGGTTGCCATTTCCTACTCCAGGGTATCTTCCTGACCCAGGGAGATTAAACCCACGTCTCTTGCATTTTCTACATTGGCAGGTGGATTCTGTACCACTGTGCAACCTTGGAAATCCCCAGAAATACTGAGTATGTGATAATAGTAGAGATAAAAATATCTATAAAAATTAATCTGTAAAAAATACTTTATATCTGTGCATGCATTACATAACTTCTTACTCTATAATACATACCCTGTAGACAAGATTACTGAAAAGGTTTAAAATTTTTCTCTCCAAGATTGTTTGAGATTTTGAAAAACTCACAAATAATTATTTTATTCTCAATCTTCATATTCTGTAACTTCAATGTTCCACAAACCCTTATACTTCAAAAGTAAAATTCAGAAGAGCATGCTTATGAATANGTGCCGCAGCCAGCACTAACAAGCAAGTCACCTGTGAAGGGTCGTGAGCGGCGGAGATTGCTTCGCTGAGAAGAAAGAGAGACAGAAAGATGGGGTTGAGAGGATCAGACCACTATGTCTGATGCCCGTCTTTATTGAGATAGCCATATTTATAATAAAGCATACGTGACTTTTAACATTTATCAAAAATTCTTTGATCATGGTACAATCGCCAGACCTTCACCATTGTGTCCAAAACACAGAGTCCTTGTCCTTGAAGTGTAACAGCTGCCAGACATCCAGGAGCCAAGGTTGTAAAAACATAGGGGAGGCGGGACAGAGAGCTTAGGGCATGCCTAAGGCTTGGCGATAAAGGCCAAGCAGCTCCCAGGACTTAACCCCTCACGGGCAGTCCCCCGCACTGAGGTATAAGGTGTCTGTAGCGATTCCCTTGTGGCTCAGATGGTAATGTGTCTGCCTGAAATGCTGGAGACCCAAGTTCGATACCTGGGTTGAGAAGATCCCCTGGAGAAGGACATGGCAACTCACTCCAGTACTCTTGCCTAGAAAATTTCATGGATGGAGGAGCCTGGTGGGCTACAGCCGCAGTCCATGGGGTCATGAAGAGTCAGACACGACTTCATGACAATAATATACCTTTCTGAATTATATGCATACACATTTATGTGGGACAATTAAATAGTTTACAAATCAAACAGAAATATTGTGTGTGTGTGTGTGTGTATGCACATGCTCAGTCACTCAGTCGTGTCTCTTTGCAACCGCATGAACTGTAGCCCACAAGGCTCCTCCATCCATGGAATTTTCCAGGCAAGAATATTGGAGTAGGTTGCCATTTCCTACTCCAGGGTATCTTCCTGACCCAGGGAGATTAAACCCACGTCTCTTGCATTTTCTACATTGGCAGGTGGATTCTGTACCACTGTGCAACCTTGGAAATCCCCAGAAATACTGAGTATGTGATAATAGTAGAGATAAAAATATCTATAAAAATTAATCTGTAAAAAATACTTTATATCTGTGCATGCATTACATAACTTCTTACTCTATAATACATACCCTGTAGACAAGATTACTGAAAAGGTTTAAAATTTTTCTCTCCAAGATTGTTTGAGATTTTGAAAAACTCACAAATAATTATTTTATTCTCAATCTTCATATTCTGTAACTTCAATGTTCCACAAACCCTTATACTTCAAAAGTAAAATTCAGAAGAGCATGCTTATGAATATATAAAGGAAGGAAAATCGGAATTAGGCCTTGGGCCACAGTAAATACTAAATAAGATTAAATTTAATCATCTTTTTTGTTAAAGTAGGGATTTATTCAGAGTTACACTTCCAGGTCGGAATATGTGCATTTTATCTCTCAACTTTTTTCAAATAAGAACAATGAAAGAATTGAACAGAGAAAGTTCCTGTAAGGAATTAGAAATGGCATTAGCTACACTGAAGATTCCATCAACTACCAGCTTCATCTCTCTCAGCTGAGCAGTTTCTCAGTGACACACAGAAAGGGAACCAAAGCCTTAATGAGCCATCTGGGAAAGAGCCTGGGTCATTAAGTTTGTGTTAGCCCAGCAGCCGTCATTAGCTGAGCTCAACCTCATGAGAATTCAAAGGTAGGAACTCCTTGGAGTTAAAGAAAAAAAAAAAAAAGGCAAAAACAGCTTCCACGGAGAAGCAGCAACTAATTTTCACAGAACACATTTTGTAGAGCAAGGCCTCCCCAAAGCTGGCTGATCAAAACCCCTATTTCCAGAAGTCAACCTCAGGCCCAGCCAATCGAACTTTCCAAGAGGAGGGGCCAGGTTAGAAGCTCTCTGGGCAGCATACTAATGTGGCATAGAGGAGTAGCAGATGATGATACAGCCCCAGCCAGGAGGTCACTGAAGGGACCCTGCAGGTGTGAGTGAGGGCTCTGGTGTCACCTCAGGTGAGGGTGAGCAGCTTCAGCAGGTGTGACTGGATCATTCATCTGTGGGGAAGGAGCTGAGGGGCAGAAGGGGACCATGGAAACCAAGTAAGAGGCTTAAGTGAGCTACACCAGAGTGATGACAAGGAAGACAACCAAGGCCTGAGTTTCTAGAGAAAGCTGACCCTTGAACAACTTGGGTCAGAATGGTGCAGGTCCACTTACACATGGATTTTGTTCAGTAGTAAACACTTCAAAACCACATGCTCCACAGAGAACCATGCCTGTAGGATGATGGCCACCCATAACGGATGGGAGGATACTCTACTACAGAGTGGGAGGGAGTTGGAGGCCTTTGCCCCCGCCTGTGCGAGGGCAGCAGTGTCTCTGAATCAACAGCTTTGGCAACAGGTCAGCTGTGGAAGGTGAAGACGAGGCACAAGATGTGGAGTCAGCTTTATGGGTTTGGAATCCATCTGCTGCTCACAAAACTATGTGACTTACCAAGTGATACTAAGTTTCAGTTTTCACATCATAAAATGGAAGTAGGATTAAGTAAACAAATGGTTTAAATTTAAATCTATCTATTCAGTGATCCCTGTTAAACACTGAGCCGAGTGCTTGGCCCTTCAACATGCTGGCTGCTTTTCATAGCTTTTTTGCTGTTAATGATGTAGCTGTAAAAACATAATTCATTGAGGCCTACTTGGTGGGTCAGATGGTAAAGAATCTGCCTGCAACCCAGGAAACACGGGTTTGATTCCTGGGGAAGATCCTCTGAAGAAGGGAGTAACAACCCACTCCAGTATTTTTGCCTGGAGAATACCATGGACAGAGGAGCCTGGCAGGCTACAGTCCATGGGTCACAAAGATTCAGACACGACTGAGTGACAAATGCTTCCACTTTCCCATTTTGGGCAAGGTCTACTTTGGGGGAGGCATTGTGAAAATAAACACTTCAGTTCAGTTCAGTCTCTCAGTCGTGTCCGACTCTTTGCGACCCCATGAATAGCAGCACACCAGGCATCCCTGTTCATTACCATCTCCGGAGTTCACTCAGACTCACGTCCATCGAGTCAGTGATGCCATCCAGCCATCTCATCCTCGGTCATCCCCTTCTCCTCCTGCCCCCAATCCCTCCCAGCATCAGAGTGTTTTCCAGTGACTCAACTCTTCGCATGAGGTGGCCAAAATATTGGAATTTCAGCTTTAGCATCATTCCTTCCAAAGAAATCCCAGGGCTGATCTCCTTCAGAATGGACTGGTTGGATCTCCTTGCAGTCCAAGGGACTCTCAAGAGTCTTCTCCAACACCACAGTTCAAAAGCATCAATTCTTAGGCGCTCAGCTTTCTTCACAGTCCAACTCTCACATCCATACATGACCACAGGAAAAACCATAGCCTTGACTAGACGGACCTTAGTCGGCAAAGTAACGTCTCTGCGTTTGAATATGCTGTCTAGGTTGGTCATAACTTTTCTTCCAAGGAGTAAGCGTCTTTTAATTTCATGGCTGCAGTCGCCATCTGCAGTGATTCTGGAGCCTCCCCAAAATAAAGTCTGACACTGTTGCCACTGTTTCCCCATCTATTTCCCACGAAGTGATGGGACCAGATACCACGATCTTCATTTTCTGAATGTTGAGCTTTAAGCCAACTTTTTCACTCTCCTCTTTCACTTTCATCAAGAGGCTTTTTAGCTCCTTTTCACTTTCTGCCATAAGGGTGGTGTCATCTGCATATCTGAGGTTATTGATATTTCTCCCGGCAATCTTGATTCCAGCTTGTGTTTCTTCCAGTCCAGCGTTTCTCATGATGTACTCTGCATAGAAGTTAAATAAGCAGGGTGACAATATACAGCCTTGACGTACTCCTTTTCCTATTTGGAACCAGTCTGTTGTTCCATGTCCAGTTCTAACTGTTGCTTCCTGACCTGCATACAGATTTCTCAAGAGGCAGGTCAGGTGGTCTGGTATTCCCATCTCTTTCAGAATTTTCCACAGTTTATTGTGATCCACACAGTCAAAGGCTTTGGCATAGTCAATAAAGCAGAAATAGATGTTTTTCTGGAACTCTCTTGCTTTTTCCATGATCCAGCGGATGTTGGCAATTTGATCTCTGGTTCCTCTGCCTTTTCTAAAACCAGCTTGAACATCAGGAAGTTCACGGTTCACGTATTGCTGAAGCCTGGCTTGGAGAATTTTGAGCATTACTTTACTAGCGTGTGAGATGAGTGCAATTGTGTGGTAGTTTGAGCATTCTTTGGCATTGCCTTTCTTTGGGATTGGAATGAAAACTGACCTTTTCCAGTCCTGTGGCCACTGCTGAGTTTTCCAAATTTGCTGGCATATTGAGTGCAGCACTTTCACAGCATCATCTTTCAGGATTTGAAATAGCTCCACTGGAATTCCATCTCCTCCACTAGCTTTGTTCATAGTGATGCTTTCTAAGGTTCACTTGACATCACATTCCAAGATGTCTGGCTCTAGATTAGTGATCACATCATCATGATTATCTGGGTCGTGAAGATCTTTTTCATACAGTTCTTCTGTGTATTCTTGCCACCTCTTCTTAATATCTTCTGCTTCCGTTAGGTCCAGACCATTTCTGTCCTTTATTGAGCCCATCTTTGCATGAAATATTCCCTTGTATCTCTAATTTTCTTGAAGAAATATCTAGTCTTTCCCATTCTGTTCTTTTTCTCTATGTCTTTGCATTGATCACTGAAGAAGGCTTTCTTATCTCTTCTTGCTATTCCCTGGAACTCTGCATTCAGATGCTTATATCTTTCGTTTTCTCCCTTGCCTTTTGCCTCTCTTCTTTTCACAGCTATTTGTAAGGCCTCCCCAGACAGCCATTTTGATTTTTGCATTTCTTTTCCATGGGGATGGTCTTGATCCCTGTCTCCCGTACAATGTCACGAACCTCATTCCATAGTTCATCAGGCACTCTATCTATCAGATCTAGGCCCTTAAATCTATTTCTCATTTTCACTGTATAATCATAAGGTATTCGATAACTCCAGAAAGAATGAAGGGATGGAGCCAAAGCAAAAACAATATCCAGTTGTGCATGTGACTGGTGGTAGAAGCAAGATCTGATGCTGTAAAGAGCAATATTGCATAGGAACCTGGAATGTCAGGTCCATGAATCAAGGCAAATTGGAAGTGGTCAAACAAGAGATGGCAAGGGTGAATGTCGACATTCTAGGAATCAGCGAACTAAAATGGACTGGAATGGGTGAACTTAACTCAGATGACCATTATATCTACTACTGCAGGCAGGAATCCCTCAGAAGAAATGGAGTAGCCATCATGGTCAACAAAAGAGTACGAAATGCAGTACCTGGATGGAATCTCAAAAATGACAGAGTGATCTCTGTTCGTTTCCAAGGCAAACCATTCAATATCACAGTTATCCAAGTCTATGCCTCAACCAATAATGCTGAAGAAGCTGAGGTTGAATGGTTTTATGAAGACCTACAAGACCTTGTAGAACTAACACCCAAAAAAGATGTCCTTTTCATTATAGGGGACTGGAATGCTAAAGTAGGAAGTCAAGAAACACCTGGAGTAATAGGCAAATTTGGCCTTGGAATGTGGAATGAAGCAGGGCAAAGACTAATAGAGTTTTGCTAAGAAAATGCACTGGTCATAGCAAACACCCTCTTCCAACAACACAAGAAAAGACTCTACACATGGACATTACCAGATGGTCAACACCAAAATCAGATTGATTATATTCTATGCAGCCAAAGATGAAGAAGCTCTATACAGTCAACAAAAGCAAGACCAGGAGCTGACTGTGGCTCAGATCATGAACTCCCTTATTACCAAATTCAGACTGAAATTGAAGAAAGTAGGGAAAACCGCTAGACCATTCAGGTATGACCTAAATCAAATCCCTTATGATTATACAGTGGAAAATAAACACTTAAAAAAACAAACAAACAGAAAAAAGCTCCCTGATGACAAAGATAGGGGACATGAGACCACTTTCAGTTACCCCCTTAACTGCTACTGGCACACTTATTTATTTACTTATTCTGCAAAGCAGAGAAGTGCTGAAGTTTGGAAACAACTTAGTTTTGTTACCAGGATCCTCAAAGCCACAGTTCATCTACAGGATGTATCTCATGGCATCAAGAACAAGAAGTAAGTCCCAGTTCCCTGAATCTCCTCATTCCTAAAGCCTGGACTGGGGCAACCAACCAGACTGTGTGAACTCACTCAACCTGCATTTGCCATGGACCTAATCATCCCTCCCATGCTTTCCTGCTCACACTGAGGAAAGCATCACCCACCTGTAGGCCCTCACTGCTGGTACTCACAGTGAGTCTCAAATTTCTGCTGTGTCAGGATAAAATTCTTTTTTGGCCATGCTGCACTGCATGTGAGATCTTAGTTTCCTAACCAGGGATCAAATTCAGGCCCCCTGCAGTGGAAGCACAGAGTCCTAGCCACTGGACCACCAGGTAAGTCCCATGACACCACTTTAAAGGATGTGCCCATTGCAGTTGCCAACTGAAATTACACTATCAAATGAGCAACCAATAAATTGGCAGATTTTTAAGTCAAATCAATATATCCTCTGTGGGAGTAAATTTTGTCTTATTAGATAACTTCAGCACATATTTTTCCCAAATACTGTGAAATCAGTCAGCATATGAATACCACTGTATTTCAGTTTTGTAACTGACACCTGGGCAGAAGGGTGGTGGATGCACCAACAGGGCCTCTCAAAGACCCTCTGCCACTAGGTGCAGGAATCACAGAGCTTGTCTCCGGAACAGCTTCTGTTTGCAAAGTGTTAAGTCAAGATTGGCATCTAAGTTAAGTCATGCAGGATTACTCCTCGGATCTTGCCTTGGCTTCTGCTGCCATCTATTTGTAATCTGAAGCTCCCCTCCCATTTTAGTAAATATTGGCTGCATTTGTAATAGAAAATTAGAAAGAAAGGTTTCCTCCACTGTGTCCTGTGACCCAAGGACTCCATGTGCCTAACTATCCTCATCCCCATCCACCTTCAATAGATATACAGACAACATACAACCGATAGTTACTACAAAATGAAGCCATTTTCAGATTCTATTCATGCCAACCCCTAATTTCAGTTATATTTTGACTTTGCTTTCAAGGCTAGCCTTTTCTCATGCTTCTCACAGGATCAGTAAGACCTTCATTAAGGACCATCAGGTGTCTCAAGAAGTTTGGCCTTTGAAAACAATGGTGATGACACCCAAGCACTTCACTCCTACCTGAAGGCTCAGATGTGGTTTCTCTAAACTCACGGGTATCTGGACATGCTGACACATTTCTGAGCAACACCCTTAGCCCATCCCTTCAGTCTCTGATCAAAACTGCTCTTCTTCCAGGGTATTGTTCCAAGTGAACCAGTGACACCAACATTTTTATATGAATCATCATGGAAAAATTCTCATTTTTAAAGTCCTCCTCTGAGGGCAGCATTTAAAGTATATCTTTAGGTCCTTATTGTTCACACAGATTTCTCAGGCTACTAATACTTGCTCCACTCTTCCTAGGCTGTCTTTGATCTTTGAATCCTTAGTATTTACTACAAGGATCCCCAGCATCTTTCTCAAACAGCTTTAAAGATGTCCAAAATTCTTTACAGAAAATTCACAGAACTAACAGGATTACTTTGTTAAAGAAAACACTCATACCCAACCTCATTAATGAATGTTCTGGGACTATTAACCACCAAGAACACAGGAAAATTTAGAATCTGTTTCAGTCAGAAGTTCTTGTTCTCACGAAGGCAGGGTGGTGTGGAGAAAAGCAACTGACCTGACTGTTGGGAGACATATTTCTGGCTGTCCAAAGTACTTCAGCCGCAGGTAAGTCCCTCCTCCTTTCTGAGCTTGAGAGACCTCACTTGTCAACTCCATTCCCAATTCCCATCCTCACTGACCTTCAGATGTATCACCCATCCAGCAAAGTACCAGCCAGAGAGGTGTGCACTGTTTCACCTTTGCTGCACCCAGTGCTCGAGAAAAATCAACATTATCCTCACCCTATATTCCCACCAGCCCCCAGAAGCACCTCCTTTCCCCCTGCAAGTCTTCAGTGATGGTTCTGTGCATCCACATGAAACGTTTCCACACTATTTTCAAACATTTGCCCTTACATACCCCTACTCACTCAGTGCAGAGGTCAAAGTCTCCTAACGCACAACAAACACGGACACTGCCAGCATCCCCTCACCTTCCCGTAAGCCACAGGTAAAGAAAGCCCACCTGCACTGCATCTCCCTTTCCCAGTCTCTTTTCACACACAGGTGTTGCTACTCGTGTCCCAGGCCAACCCTGAGCTGAGCTACACATCCTATCCCTCTGACACTCTGAGGACCACATGCTATCCATCAATTCTCCTTCTCTATAGGGTCCTTCCTTTCAGCATCTGCACACGCTCTAAACACACCCAAGCTTTTATTAAAAAAGGTATCTCTCCTTCCACTCTCATAACAACCCTGACACAAGGCCTCTGGTGCTCACCACACTCCTGCGCTGACCCTTTCCTTTCTCCCCAGCTCACCCTGACCCTTCATCCAGCTTCAACATGCAGAGACATGGCCAGCATCCCCTCAAAAAAGACACATAGATCCAACCAAGACCGCTCTTTACATCTGCAAGATTACTAACAATAACTTTGGCAAATTCAATGACTACTTTTAAATCTCACTCTTCCTTGACCTCTTAGCATTGTTTGGTATCACTTCTCCATCTGTCTTTTATCTGTCTCTCTGCCCCACCTCTCTAACTGCTCTTCACCTGTCCCATGCAGCTTTCCCCTGCCCGTTGCATAAACGTTCATCTGCATGTCAGGCCCTACTTGATTCTCATCCTGTGGGCACTCTTCAATGCCTAACAGCTTCAGGGATCATCTGCACAATCAAAGACTCCATCTCTCTCTGTAGGCTCTGTCTCCTGACCTCTAGACACAAATAATCGATTACTTTTGCATATCTTTCAGTATATTATCCTTAAATTCCATAAGACCTAAACTGAACAGTTATGCTCCCAAGTCCTCCAGGTGATTCTAATGCCTGCTCACATTTGAGCACCACTAGTCTACCAGTATCATCTGCCCCTTCATCATCCCTGGCACTGCTCCCATAGCTAAGGACAGAGACTCCACACTCTTGGATTCCCACATCATCTTCCACAGAATCTTCCAGCTTTCAAGTCAGACCTACAGAACAACCCTAGGTCAAGACTCCAGAAGCACCTAGAATGCTCTCTCCTGTGGCTAACACCCTCCAGCAGTTCCCTACTACTCTTGGGATTGAGTTCCAATTCCTAAATCCATCTACCAGAAGACTCCATCAACTGCTCTGTGTACCAACCACATTCTTTACAGATGCCTCTCCCACCCATACCACTCACACTGGACAGTATGCTCCAATCACACTGACCACTCAATTATCGGTCCCCCATGAAATACTGTGCCACTGTACCTGCCCACGTGGCAGCCCCTTGGACAATGAGCAACACAGCATAGGGAGAGGATCTGTATTTTTTTCAGGAGAGTAGTTCAGTTTTTATTATATAACAGTACTATATTATATGACTGGCTGATGACCACACATGGTTAGAGACAGAAAGAAAGTCAAACTGACACAATAAATTTACCTGTTATGTATTACCTAAGTATAGATCTGGGGCTGGCTAACTGGAGCCAGTGTTTATAAATGAAATTTTGTTAAGAAATAACAGCCAAATCTATCCCCTGAATATTGTCTGTGGTGCACAGATGACAACAACATACCTGGGTTCAGTGACAGAGGCTGTATTTACTAAGGTCTTCTGTTTGGCCAACCCCTCAGCAAGACAATAAAGATAATAGAAAGGAAATAAATCACCTTTCAGATTTCCAAAGTCTAGTAAAAATCTGGGGGCCTCCCAGGAGGTGCTAGTGGTAAAGAACCCCCCTGCCAATGCATGTGGACATAAAAGGCATTTGTTTGATCCCTGGGTCAGGAAGATCCCCTGGAGGAGGACTTGGCAATCCAAACTAGTATTCTTGCCTGGAGAATTCCAAGGACAGAAGAGCCTGGTAGGCTACACTCCATGGGGTCACAAAGAGTCAGAATGAAACAACTTTGTGCACTACAAATCTGGAGGAAAATCCCTCTCAGTCCCTTGTTGGCTTCTGTCATCTGGATTCTCCGGTTCCACACTTCTACTGGCTTTCAAGATTCAAAAGGGAGGCCACAAAAATGTGAGTTAGGTCCACAGAACTGATTACTACTCAGGGAAAATCCACAAGAAAGAGAAGAACACCATGACAAAAAGACTGGGCTAAATCACCCATTTTAATAAAAGTCCATCACAAACATTCTCAACCAATTCTTCATCACCCACACTGTTTTCCAAAGGGGTGAGAAGAAGCACTAGTTGTCAAAGTAAAATAGGCCCTGATTCAGAAGATCCTTAAATGAGAAAAAAACAAAAACAAAAAACAAAGAAACTGCAGAGAATAAAGTATGTCATTGACTTCAAAATGTGACTGGCACAAATGAGCTTTGAAAAGTTGATTTTTCTAAACCTCAGCGAGCTTCATGTCTAGGGATTACTGTGAAATCTATAGATGTCCTGGCAGCATCTCTTCTAAACTCAGAATGCTGTGATGGGGAAGTAACTTCAGTGCCATTGCTACTTTCACAACAATACTCTCGAATTAAGCATAGTTGAAGGGTTGAGGGGGTGGGGGAATCAACTGTTTTGCCTTCTAAAATAGAACACACAAAAGAAGCACATATTAGAAATTTACTAAACACCAGGTTGAAAAAATAAAATAACCTCAAAACATATGTGCTTCAGTTCAGAAGTATGGAAGTTACAATACTGATCCCTACAAGAGCTAGTCATAGTTCAACCACTCACTAACGTAACCAGGGACAAACTACAATAAATTATAAGAATGAAAATAAAAGTGACAGTTCAGTNTCACACACAGGTGTTGCTACTCGTGTCCCAGGCCAACCCTGAGCTGAGCTACACATCCTATCCCTCTGACACTCTGAGGACCACATGCTATCCATCAATTCTCCTTCTCTATAGGGTCCTTCCTTTCAGCATCTGCACACGCTCTAAACACACCCAAGCTTTTATTAAAAAAGGTATCTCTCCTTCCACTCTCATAACAACCCTGACACAAGGCCTCTGGTGCTCACCACACTCCTGCGCTGACCCTTTCCTTTCTCCCCAGCTCACCCTGACCCTTCATCCAGCTTCAACATGCAGAGACATGGCCAGCATCCCCTCAAAAAAGACACATAGATCCAACCAAGACCGCTCTTTACATCTGCAAGATTACTAACAATAACTTTGGCAAATTCAATGACTACTTTTAAATCTCACTCTTCCTTGACCTCTTAGCATTGTTTGGTATCACTTCTCCATCTGTCTTTTATCTGTCTCTCTGCCCCACCTCTCTAACTGCTCTTCACCTGTCCCATGCAGCTTTCCCCTGCCCGTTGCATAAACGTTCATCTGCATGTCAGGCCCTACTTGATTCTCATCCTGTGGGCACTCTTCAATGCCTAACAGCTTCAGGGATCATCTGCACAATCAAAGACTCCATCTCTCTCTGTAGGCTCTGTCTCCTGACCTCTAGACACAAATAATCGATTACTTTTGCATATCTTTCAGTATATTATCCTTAAATTCCATAAGACCTAAACTGAACAGTTATGCTCCCAAGTCCTCCAGGTGATTCTAATGCCTGCTCACATTTGAGCACCACTAGTCTACCAGTATCATCTGCCCCTTCATCATCCCTGGCACTGCTCCCATAGCTAAGGACAGAGACTCCACACTCTTGGATTCCCACATCATCTTCCACAGAATCTTCCAGCTTTCAAGTCAGACCTACAGAACAACCCTAGGTCAAGACTCCAGAAGCACCTAGAATGCTCTCTCCTGTGGCTAACACCCTCCAGCAGTTCCCTACTACTCTTGGGATTGAGTTCCAATTCCTAAATCCATCTACCAGAAGACTCCATCAACTGCTCTGTGTACCAACCACATTCTTTACAGATGCCTCTCCCACCCATACCACTCACACTGGACAGTATGCTCCAATCACACTGACCACTCAATTATCGGTCCCCCATGAAATACTGTGCCACTGTACCTGCCCACGTGGCAGCCCCTTGGACAATGAGCAACACAGCATAGGGAGAGGATCTGTATTTTTTTCAGGAGAGTAGTTCAGTTTTTATTATATAACAGTACTATATTATATGACTGGCTGATGACCACACATGGTTAGAGACAGAAAGAAAGTCAAACTGACACAATAAATTTACCTGTTATGTATTACCTAAGTATAGATCTGGGGCTGGCTAACTGGAGCCAGTGTTTATAAATGAAATTTTGTTAAGAAATAACAGCCAAATCTATCCCCTGAATATTGTCTGTGGTGCACAGATGACAACAACATACCTGGGTTCAGTGACAGAGGCTGTATTTACTAAGGTCTTCTGTTTGGCCAACCCCTCAGCAAGACAATAAAGATAATAGAAAGGAAATAAATCACCTTTCAGATTTCCAAAGTCTAGTAAAAATCTGGGGGCCTCCCAGGAGGTGCTAGTGGTAAAGAACCCCCCTGCCAATGCATGTGGACATAAAAGGCATTTGTTTGATCCCTGGGTCAGGAAGATCCCCTGGAGGAGGACTTGGCAATCCAAACTAGTATTCTTGCCTGGAGAATTCCAAGGACAGAAGAGCCTGGTAGGCTACACTCCATGGGGTCACAAAGAGTCAGAATGAAACAACTTTGTGCACTACAAATCTGGAGGAAAATCCCTCTCAGTCCCTTGTTGGCTTCTGTCATCTGGATTCTCCGGTTCCACACTTCTACTGGCTTTCAAGATTCAAAAGGGAGGCCACAAAAATGTGAGTTAGGTCCACAGAACTGATTACTACTCAGGGAAAATCCACAAGAAAGAGAAGAACACCATGACAAAAAGACTGGGCTAAATCACCCATTTTAATAAAAGTCCATCACAAACATTCTCAACCAATTCTTCATCACCCACACTGTTTTCCAAAGGGGTGAGAAGAAGCACTAGTTGTCAAAGTAAAATAGGCCCTGATTCAGAAGATCCTTAAATGAGAAAAAAACAAAAACAAAAAACAAAGAAACTGCAGAGAATAAAGTATGTCATTGACTTCAAAATGTGACTGGCACAAATGAGCTTTGAAAAGTTGATTTTTCTAAACCTCAGCGAGCTTCATGTCTAGGGATTACTGTGAAATCTATAGATGTCCTGGCAGCATCTCTTCTAAACTCAGAATGCTGTGATGGGGAAGTAACTTCAGTGCCATTGCTACTTTCACAACAATACTCTCGAATTAAGCATAGTTGAAGGGTTGAGGGGGTGGGGGAATCAACTGTTTTGCCTTCTAAAATAGAACACACAAAAGAAGCACATATTAGAAATTTACTAAACACCAGGTTGAAAAAATAAAATAACCTCAAAACATATGTGCTTCAGTTCAGAAGTATGGAAGTTACAATACTGATCCCTACAAGAGCTAGTCATAGTTCAACCACTCACTAACGTAACCAGGGACAAACTACAATAAATTATAAGAATGAAAATAAAAGTGACAGTTCAGTTCAGTTCAGTTCAGTCGCTCAGTCATGTCCGACTCTTTGTGATCCCATGAATTGCAGCATGCCAGGCCTCCCTGTCCATCATCAACATCTGGAGTTCACTCAGACTCACGTCCATCGAGTCAGTGATGCCATCCAGCCATCTCATCCTCGGTCATCCCCTTCTCCTCCTGCCCCCAATTCCTTCCAGCATCAGAGTCTTTTCCAATGAGTCAACTCTTCTCATGAGGTGGCCAAAGTACTGGAGTTTCAGCTTTAGCATCATTCCTTCCAAAGAAATCCCAGGGCTGATCTCCTTCAGAATGAACTGGTTGGAGTCCAGAGAAATAATTTTCAAAAAAGGTATTTAACAAAACATGTATTAAAACCTTTCTCCTTCATAGTGAACCATTTGACTACAAACATGGAGGTTATAACATAAACCACCACAAAGTCAATCCTGTGATAAATACAAAAGTTTAAAAACCAAGACAGTGGAGGAATAGGACAGGGAGACCACTTTCTCCCCTACAAATTAATCAAAAGATCATCTGAATGCTGAGCAACTTCCACAAAACAACTTCTGAACACTGGTGGAGGACACCAGGCACCCAGAAAGCCAGCCCATGCTTTTTGAAAGGAGGTAGGACAACATATAAAAGACAAAAAGAGAGACAAAAGAGTTAGGGATGGAGACCTGCTGTGGGGAGGGGGTTGTGAAGGAGGAGAAGTTTTAAAACAGCAGGAAACCCTCTCACTGGCAGGTCTGTGGGGAGTTTTGGAACCTCAGAGGGCAACATAACCAGCAGAAACAAACAAAAACAAACAAACAAACAAAAACTCAGAATACGCACCTAACTGCAACTACCAGAAGAGAAGTAGCCTAGATGCTTGCGTTGGCCACTAGTGAGCAGGGGCTGGACAGGGAGGAGCGGCTTGAATGCTTAGAGTACGGACTGGGCCTGAATGCCTTGAGGACAATCTGAGGGAGCTTAACTGAGATAGCAATCCAAACTGTAAGATAGCCATGGAGAGGAAAAAACAAAAAAACAAAAAAACAAAAAAACAACTTTCCCGCAAAAGGCTCTAACCTAATGCACAGCCTGGCCCTCTCACAGAACAAAGGATTGAGTGAATACCAAAGGAGAGCTAGCTAGATGCATACAGGTCCCTCCCCTACCGCAGGAGACAGAGAGGCAGGCAGGTGACAGCCAGAGCTGGAAGGCAAGGGGCTATTCCATTCTCAGCCCCAGAGACCAGCAGCCTCCACCAAACTATGAGCAGGCTCCCAGGTGCTATACAAGTCTTCCTGGGATCCTAAACGGTTGACATCCACCAGGAGGGTCACAGCCTGAGATCAGCTACCCAGAGGAGACACATGGCACACCTGAGACAGTGCTTTCACAGCACACCAGGGAAACCAAGCGGCTGGGACCAAGAAGGTGATTAAGACGCACAGCCCACCTGGGACAGTCTTAAGGCTACCTTAGAATAAGACTGAAAGCCAGCAACAGGAGGATTAAATCCAAAACTTGAGAACACCAGGAAACTCCTGACTCCAGAAACATTAATCAGCAAGAGCTCATCCAAAAGCCTCCATACCTACACAGAAACCAAGCTCCATCCAAGAGTCAACAAGTTCCAGAGCAAGATATACCATTCTAACTCTCCAACATAGGAACACAGCCCTGAATGCTAAAAGACAGGCTGACCAAAGTCATGTCAAACCCATAGACACCCAAAAACTCACTCCTGGGCACTTCATTGCAGTCCAGAGAGAAGAGATCCAGCTCCACCCACCAGAATACAGATGCAAGCTTCCTTAACCAGGAAAGCTTGACAACCTACTAGTCCAAACTAACCCACAGGGAGCAACCTCCACAATAAAAAGGAACTACAGATTTCCAGCCTATAGAAAGATCACCCCAAATACAGCAATCTAAACAAAATGCAAAGGCAGAGAAGTATTCATCAGGTAAAGGAACATGATAAATGCCCACCAAACCAATCAAAAGAAAATTCAGAATAATTCTGAAAAAGAGTTAAGAATAATGATAGTAAAGAGGATCCAAAATCTTGAAAACTAAATGGAGTTACAGATAAATAGTCTTGAGACAAAGACTGAGAATATGCAAGAAGTGTTTAACAAGGACCTAGAAGAAATAAAGAAGAGTTGATCTATAATGAATAATACAAACGGATATCAAAAGGGAGGGAAACAACAGTAGAATAGCTGAGGCAGAAGAGAGGATAAGTGAGGTGAAAGAATGGTGGAAATAAATGAAGTAGAGAGGGAAAAAAAAGAAGAAAGAATTAAAACAAATAAGGACAACCTCAGAGACCTCTGTGACAACGTTGAATGCCCCAACATTTGAATCATAGGAGTCCCAGCAGAAGAAGACAAAAGGAAAGGGCATGAGAAAATATGTGAGGAGATAATAGTTGAAAATTCCCCTAAAGTGGGGAAGGAAATAACCACTAAAGTCCAAGAAACCCAGATAATCCCAAACAGGATAAACAAAAGACAAAAACATCCTAAGATATATATTAACCAAATTAATGAAGCCCAAACACAAAGAACAAATATTAAAAGCAGCAAGGGAAAAGCAACAAATAACACACAAGGGGATCCCCATAAGGATAACAGCTGATTGTTGAATAGAAATTCAAGTCAGAAGGGAATGGCAGGATATACTTAAAGTGATGAAAGACAAAAGCCTACTACCCAGATTACTGTACCCAGCAAGGATCTCATTCAAATATGAAGAAGAAATAAAAAGCTTCACAGACAAGCAAAAGCTGAGAGAATTCAGCACCAGCAAACGAGCTCAACAAATGCTAAAGGATCTTCTCTAGACAGGAAACACAGTAAAGGTTTATAAACTTGAACCCAAACAACAAAGTAAGTGACAATGGAATCACACTTATCAATAATTACCTTAAATGTAAATGGGTTGACTACCCCAACCAAAAGACAATGTGACTGGCTGAATGATTACCAAAACAAGATCCCTGTATATTCTGTCTACAAGAGACCATCTCAAGCCAAGGGACATGTACAGAATGAAAGTGAAAGGCTGTAAAAAGATATTTTATGCAAGTGGAGACCAAAAGAAAGCAGGAGTAGCAACACTCATATCAGATAAAATAGACTTTGAAATAAAGACTGAAAACTGACAAAGAAGAACAGTACATAATGATCAAAATATCAATCCAAGAAGATATGACAGTTATGAATATATGTGCACCCAACATAGGAGCACTGTAATATGTAAGGCAAATGCTAACAAGTATGAAAGGGGAAATTAACAGTAACACAATAATAGTGGGAGACTTTAACACCCTACTCACACCTATGGATAGATCAACCAAACAGAAAATCATCAAGGAAACATAAACTTTAAATGATACAATGGGCCAGTTAGACCTAATTGATATCTATAGGACATTTCACCCTAAAACATGAATTTCACCTTTTTCTCAAGTGCACATGGAACATTCTTCAGGATAGATCACATCCTGGGTCATAAATCTAGCCTTGGTAAATTAAAAAAAATTGAAATCATTTCAAGCATCTTTTCTGATCACAATGCAGTAAGATTAGATGTCAGTACTGGAAAAAAATAAAAAATGCAAACATACAGAATCTAAACAACATGCTCTGAATAACCACCAAATCACAGAAGAAATCAAAAAAGAAATCAAAGTATGCATAGAAACAAATGAAAATGAAAACACGATAACACAAAACTTATAGGATTCAGTAAAAGCAGTGCTAAGGAAAATGTTTGTAGCTATATAAGCTTACCTCAAGAAACAAGAGAAAAAATAAATAAATAACGTAACTTGACATCTAAAGCAACTAAAAAAAAAGAAGAAATGAAGAACCCCAGGGTTAGTAAAAGGAAAGAAATCATAAAAATTAGGGGAGAAATAAATGAAAAAGAAGCAAAGGAAGCTATAGCAAAATTCAACAAAACTAACAGCTAGTTCTTTGAGAAGATAAATAAAATAGACAAACCATTAGCCAAACTCATTAAGAAAAAAAAAAAGGAGAAGAATCAAATCAACAAAATTAGAAATGAAAATAAAGAAATCACAACAGACAACACAGAAATACAAAGGATCATAAAAGACTACTATCAACAACTACATGCCAATAAAATGGACAACTTGGAAGAAAGGGATGAATTCTTAGGAGAGTATAACCTTCCAAAACTGAACCAGGAAGAAATAGAAAATCTTCACAGACCCATCACAAGCTTAGAAATCAAAACTTTAACCAAAAATCTGCCAACAAACAAAAGCCCAGAACAAGATGGCTTCACGGATGAATTCTACCAAAAATTTAGAGAGGCACTAACACCTATCATACCCAAACTCCTCCATAAAATTGCAGAGGAAGGTAAACTGCCAAACTCATTCTATGAGGCCATCATCACCCTAATACCAAAACCAGACAAAGATGCCACAGAAAAAGAAAACTACAGACCAATATCAGTAATGAACATACATACAAAAATCCTCAGCAAAATTCTAGCAAACAGAATCCAACAACATATTAAAAAGATCATGCATCATGACCAAGTGGGTGTTATCCCAGGGATGCAAGGATTCTTCAGTATCCACAAATCAATGTGACATACCACATTAACAAATTGAAAGATAAAAACCATATGATTATCTCAATAGATGCAGAGAAAGCCTTTGAGAAAACTCAACATCCATTTATGGAAAAAAAAAAAAACAAAACTTCAGAAAGCAGGCATAGAAGGACCATACCTCAATATAATGAAAGCCATATATGATAAACCCACATCAAACATTATCCTCAATGGCAAAAATCAAAACCATTTCCTCTAAATTTAGGAACAAGATAAGGGTGCCTACTCTCACCACTACTATTCAACATAGTTTTCAAAGTTTAGCCACAGCAATCAGAGAAGAGAAAGAAATAAGAGGAATCCAGATTGGAAAATAAGTAAAATTCTCACTGTTTGCAGATGACATGATCCTCTACATAGAAAAACCTAAAGACACCACCAGAAAATTACTAGAATTAATCATTGAATATAGTAAAATTGCACGATTTAACACAGAGAAATCCCTTGCATTCCTATACACTAACATTGAGAAAACAAAAAGAGAAATTAAGGAAAGAATTCCGTGTATCATTGTGATGAACAGAATAAAATACTTAGGAATAAATCCACCTGAGGAAACAAAAGACCTACATATAGAAAACTATAAAACACTGATGAAAGAAATCAAAGAGGACACAAATAGATGGAGAAATATACCATGTTCATGGATCAGAAGAATCAATATAGTGAAGATGAAACTACTACCCAAAGCAATCTATAGATTCAATGCAATCCCTATGAAGCTATCAACAGTATTTTTTACAGAACTAGAAAAAATAATTTCACAATTTGTTTTGAAGTACAAAAAACCCTTGAATAGCCAAAGTAAACTTGAGAAAGAAGAATGGAACTGGAGGAATCGACCTGCTTGACTTCAGACTATACTACAAAGCTACAGTCATCAAGACTGTATGGTACCAGCACAAAGACAGAAATATAGATCAATGTAACAAAATAGAAAGCCCAGAGATAAATTCACACACCTGTGGATACCTTATCTTTGACAAAGAAGGAAAGACTATACAATGGAGAAAAGACAATCTCTTTAACAAGTGATGCTGGGAAAACTTGTCAACCAACTGTAAAAAAATGAAACTAGAACACTTTCTAACATCACACCCAAAAATAAACTCAAAATGGATTAAAGATCTTAATGTAAGACCAGAAACTATAAAACTCCTAGAGGAAAACATAGGCAAAACACTCTCTGATATAAATAATACCAGGATCCTCTATGACCCACCTCCAAGAGTAATGTAAATAAAAGCAAAAATAAACAAATGGGACCTAATTAAACTTAAAAGCTTTTCCACAACAAAGGAAAGTATAAGCAAGGTGAAGACAGCCTTCAGAATGGGAGACAATAATAGCAAATGAAGCAACTGACAAAGAATTAGTCTCAAAAATATACAAACAGTTCATGCAAGTCAATACCAGAAATTAAATGACCAAATTTAAAAATGGGCCAAAGAACTAGAAAGACATTTCTCCAAAGAAGACATACAGATGGCTAACAAACACATGAAAAGATGCTCAACATCACTCATTATCAGAGAAATGCAAATCAAAACCACAATGAGGTACATCTCACGCTGGTCAGAATGGCTGCTATCCAAAACTCTACAAACAATAAATGCTGGAGAGAGTGTGGAGAAAAGGGATCCCTCTTACACTGTTGGTAGGAATGCAAACTAGTATAGCCACTATGGAGAACAGTGTGGATATTCCTTAAAAAACTGAAAATAGATCTGCCATCAGTTCAGTTCAGTTTAGTTCAGTCACTCAGTTGTGTCTCTTTGCAACCCCATGAACTGCAGCATGCCAGGCCTCCCTGTCTATCACCAACTCCTGGAGTTCACTCAGACTCACATCCATCGAGTCAGTGATGCCATCCAGCCATCTCATCCCCTGTCGTTTCCCCTTCTCCTCCTGCCCCCAATCCCTCCCAGCATCAGAGTCCTTTCCAGTGAGTCAACACTTCGCATGAGGTGGCCAAAGTACTGGAGTTTCAGCTTTAGCATCATTCCTTCCAAAGAAATCCCAGGGCTGATCTCCTTCAGAATGGACTGGTTGGATCTCCTTGCAGTCCAAGGGACCCTCAGGAGTCTTCTCCAACACGACCCAGCAATTCCACTGCTGGGGATACACACTGAGGATACCAGAATTGAAAGAGACATGTGTACCCCAGTGTTCATCGCAGCACTGTTTACAATAGCGAGGGCATGGAAGCAACCTAGATGTCCATCAGCAGATGAATGGATAAGAAAACTGTGGTACCTATACACGATGATATTACTCAGTTCTAATGAGGTGGATGAAACTCGAGCCCATTGTACAGAGTGAAGTAAGTCAGAAACAAAAACACCAATACAGTATATTAACACATATACATGAAATTTAGAAAGATGGTAATCATGATCCTATATGAGAGACAGTAAGAGACACAGATGTAAAGAACAGACTTTTGGACTATGTTGGAGAAGGCAAAGGTGGGATGGTTTGAAAGAATAGCACTGAAACATGTATATTACCATATGTGAAAAAGATGACCAATCCAAGTTCGATGCATGAAACATGGCACTCAAAGCTTGTGCACTGGGACAACCCTGAGGGAGGTGGCAGAGGGATTCAGGGTGCGGGCCACATGTATACCCATGGCTGATTCATGTCAGTGTGTGGCAAAAACCACTACAATATTGTAAAGTAATTAGCCTCCAATTCAAATTAATGTTAATTTAAAAAATAAATTATAAAAAAACCTGGGTGAGCAGTAAAATTGTTACTAACCTGAAACTATTTCAAGCAAATAAAAAAGCAAGTAGTGAAAATAATTTAAAAATAAAATAAAAATAAAAACCTTGTGGGCTTCTGGTTCAATATGGCAGAATAGGAGGATGTGTGCTCATCTCCACCTGCAAGAGCACCAAAATCACAACTAGCTGTTGAACAGCCATTGACAGAAGGACACTGGAACTCACCAAGAAATGATACCACACATCCAAAGAAAAAGAAACTGCAATGATATGGCAATCATTGCAGGGGTGCAAGCATGAAAAAATTAAATCCCATACTCATTGGATGGATGACTCACAAACTAGAGAACAATGATACCAATGAAGTTCTCACACTGTTGTGAAGATTCTGAGCCCCACATCAGGCTTTCCAGCCTGAGGATCCAGGAAAGGGACTGGGAATCCCCAGGAAACCTGACCCTGAAGGCCAGCAGGATTTGATGCCAGGACTTCGACAAGACTGAGGGAAACAAAGACTCCACTCTTCAAGGGCACAGATAAAACTTGTGTGCACCAAGACTCAGCAGAAATGAGCAGTGCCCCTACTGGAGACTGAACCAGACCTACCTGCTAATGTTGGAGGGTCTCCTGTGGCTGCATCGGTCAGCAGTGGCTGCCACAGGGATGAAGGCACTGACGGCAGAAGTCCTGGAAGCTGTCCTTTGTTGTAAGTCTTCTTGGAGGTCACCATTAACCCTACCATAGAGCCAGTAGACTCCATGGCTGGATCACTTCAGACCAACAGGTGGGAGGGAAACCCCTCCCATTAGCAGGCAACTGGATTAAAACTTTACTGAGCACAGCCCTGACCACCATAGCAAGACCCAGTTTTCCCCACAGCCAGTCCTTCCCATCTGGAAACCTACACCTGAGCCTCTAGCTTCATCCACCAGAGGGCAGGTAGAAGTAAGAAGAAACACAATCACACAGCAGCTAGAATGAAAATCACATTCTAGAAAATTAGTCAGGATGAAAAAGCAGAAAGTTATGTCTCAGATGAAGGGACAAGACAAGACCCCAGAAAAATAACTAAATGAAGTGGAGATAGGTAACTTTCCAGAAAAAGAATTCAGAATAATGATAGTGAAGGTGATCCAGAATCTTGGAAAATGAATGAAAATGCAAGAAATGTTACCAAAGACCTAGAATAATTAAAGAACAAACAAACAGATGAATAATACATTAGAAGGAATCAATAGCAAAATAACTGAGGCAGAAGAATGGATAAATGACCTGGAGAACAGAATGGTGGAAATCACCGCCTCAGAACAGAATATAGAAAAAAATGAAGACAGCCTGAGAGACATCTGGGACAATATTAAACACACCAACATTCATATTATAGGGATCCAAGAAGGAAAAGAGGGAGAGAAAGGACCAAAAACAATTATTTGAAGAGATAATAGCTGAAAACTTCCCCAGCATGGGAAAGGAAATAGTCAGTCAAGTTCAGGAAGTGCAAAGAGTCCCAGGCAGGATAAACCTAAGGAGGAACACACAGAGACATATAGTAATCAAACTCCCCAAATTTAAAGGCAGATAAAATCTTAAAAGCAACAAGGGAAAAACAATAACATACAAGGAACTCCAATAAGGTTATCAGCTGATAGATCAATAGAAACTCTGCAAAGCAATAGGGAATACATTCAAAGTGATAAAAGGGAGGAACTTACAACCAAGAATACTCTACCCAGTAAGACTCTCGTTCAGATTTGACAGAGAAATCAAAAGCTTTTCAGACAAGCAAAAGTTAAGAGAATGTGTCAGTACCAGACCAGTTTTACAACAAATGCTAAAATAACTTCTCTAGGCAAGAAACACAACAGAAGAAAAGACCTACAAAAAATAAACCCAAGACAATTAATAAAATGGGAATAGGGTCTTATATATCAAAAAATCACCTCAAATGTAAATGGATTAACCAAAAGACATAGACTGGCTGGGCAGATGGAAACATGTGCCTGTATGTACTTCAACTTAATGCATCACCCTACTTAACCAACCAAACTGTATGTAATTATTTTATATTGTTATATTAATCATGTTTCCATTATGACTTTAAATTGTAATTCTCGTTTATTTTTTGGTTTGGCTATTGATTGTGAAAACTGATGAATATCTTTTACTATTGTGATTATGTAGCTACTATTTGCTTAATACCATTGTATCATGATTGGTCAACAAAAAATAAACGAATTCTGTATCACTAAAACTACCATTTCATAATCTGTTGGTTTTAATTATTTTTCCTTCCTGTTATGTTGCCGTCTGTGCTTCCCAGGCTCAACACAGACACGGCTGCGAGAATGTTTCCTGGAGCTTGGAGACCTCTCTTTTTAAGAGTCTAAAAATAAAATAAAATAAAATAAAACTACCATTTCAATTATCCAACAGATGTTCCAATGGATGATCTACTGGATCATCAAAAAAGCAAAAGAGTTCCAGAAAAAACATCTACTTCTGCTTTATTGACTATGCCAAAGCCTCTGTCTGAGTGGAACACAACTCTGGAAAATTCTTAAAGAGATGGGAATACCAAACCAGCTTACTTGCCTCTTTAGAAATCTGTATGCAGGTCAGGAAATAACAGTTAGAACTGGACATAGAACAACAGACTGGTTACAAATAGGGAAAGGAGTACATCAAAACTGTATATTGCCACCCTGCTTATTTAACTTATATGCAGAGTACAGCATGAGAAACGCTGGGCTGGATGAAGCACAAGCTGGAGTCAAGATTTCCAGGAGAAATATCAATAATCTCAGATATGCAGATGACACTACCCTTACGGCAGAAAGTCAGGAACTGAAGAGCCTCTTGATGAAAGTGAAAGAGGAGAGTGAAAAAGTTGGCTTAAAACTCAACTTTCAGAAAACTAAGATCATGGCATCTGGTCCCATCACTTCACCACAAATAGACAGGGAGAAAGTGGAAACAGTGTCAGACTTTATATTTTTGGGCTCCAAAATCACTGCAGATGGTGACTGCAGCCAAGAAATGAAAAGATGCTTGCTCCTTGGAAGAAAAACTATGACCAACCTAGACAGCATATTTCCTTGTTTGCAACCAGTCTGTTGTTCTATGTCCAGTTCTAACTGTTATTTCCTTACCTGCACACAGATTTCTCAAGAGGCAAGTAAGCTGATTTGGTATTCCCATCTCTTTAAGAGGCAGAGACATTACTTTACCAACAAAAGTCCATCTAGTCAAAGCCATTGTTTTTCCAATGGTCATGTATGGATGTGAGAGTTGGACTATAAAGAAAGCTGAGTACCGAAGAATTGATGCTTTTGAACTGTGGCATTGGAGAAGACGCTTGAGAGTCCATTGGACTGCAAGGTTATCCAACCAGTCCATCCTAAAGGAGATCAGTCCGGGGTGTTCATTGGAAGGACTGATTTTGAAGCTGAAACTCCAATACTTTAGCCACTTTGTGCAAAGAATTGACTCATTTGAAAAGACCCTGATGCTGGGAAAGATTTGAAGGCAAGAGGAGAAGGGGAAGACAGAGGATGAGATGGTTGGATGGCATCATTGACTCAATGGTCATGCGTTTGAGTAAACTCCTGGAGTTGGTGATGGACAGGGAGGCCTGGTTTGCTGTAGTCCATGGGGTTGCAAAGAGTCAGACACGACTGAGTGACTGAACTGAACTGAACTGAAAACTATCATTTAATAGGAAAATTTGTAATCACTTCTTAAAATCCAGATGCATATCATAGTTATCTTGGAATATTTTGAAAAACACAAGTGCCCAGGAATTGCTTTTTTTTCTCCAAAGCTCCAGATATGTTTCTAATGAGCATCCATGTTTAAAAACACCTGGAGAGTGTTTTGCCTATGTTCTCCTCTAGGAGTTTTATAGTTTCTGGTCTTACGTTTAGATCTTTAATCCATTTTGAGTTTATTTTTGTGTGTGGTGTTGGAAAATGATCTAGTTTCATTCTTTTACAAGTGGCTGACCAGTTTTCCCAGCACCACTTGTTAAAGAGATTGTCTTTACTCCATTGTATATTCTTGCCTCCTTCATCGAAGATAAGGTGTCCATAGGTGTGTGGATTTATCTCTAGGCTTTCTATTTTGTTCCATTGATCTATATTTCTGTCTCTGTGTCAGTACCATACTATCTTGATGACTGTGACTTTGTAGTAGAGCCTGAAGTCAGGCAAGTTGATTCCTCCAGTTCCATTCTTCTTTCTCAAGATTGCTTTGGCTATTCGATGTTTTTTGTATTTCCATACAAACTGTGAAATTATTTGTTCTAGTTCTGTGAAAAATACCGCTGGTAGTTTGATAGGGATTGCATTGAATCTGTAGATTGCTTTGGGCAGTATACTCATTTTCACTATATTGATTCTTCTGATCCATAAATCACAGCAGGATCCTCTATGATTCACCTCCCAGAATACTGGAAATTAAAGCAAAAATAAACAAATGGGATCTAGTTAAAATTAAAAGCTTCTGCACAACAAAGGAAACTATAAGCAAGGTGAAAAGACAGCTTTCTGAGTGGGAGAAAATAATAGCAAATGAAGCAACTGACAAACAACTAATCTCAAAAATATACAAGCAACTTATACAGCTCAATTCCAGAAAAATAAACGACCTAATCAAAAAATGAGCCAAAGAACTAAATAGACATTTCTCCAAAGAAAACATACGAATGGCTAACAAACACATGAAAAGATGCTCAACATCACTCATTATCAGAGAAATGCAAATCAAGACCACAATGAGGTACCACTTCACACCAGTCAGAATGGCTG
>SJYW01015184.1:513851-526421 GCA_006410735.1 Raphicerus campestris
GTGGGAAGGGAGGTGGGAGGGGGCTTCAGCATTGGGAGATTGTGTACACCTGTGGCTGATTCATGTCAATGTATGGCAAAACCAATACAGTACTGTAAAATAGAATAAAGTATTAAATAAAAAAAAAATAGAATTCTATCCTTGTAAAACAAATTCTCAATATCGACAAGAAAAAAAAAAATAACCAAAGGGGACCTAATCAAACTTAACAAGATTTTGTACAGAAAAGAAAACCATAAACAAAATGAAGAGAGAACCTATGGACTGGGAGAAAATACTTGCAAATGATGCGACCAACAAGGGCTTAACCTACAAAATATACACACAACTCATACAGCTTCATAGGGCTTCCTTGGTGATTCAAGAGAGTGAAGTGCAATGCCCGAGACGGGTTCAATCCCTGGGTCTAGAAAATCAATCCCTGGCTCAGGAAGATCCCTGGGAATAAGGGAATGGCTACCTACTTCAGTATTCTTGCTTGGAGAATTCCATGGACAGAGGAGCCTAGTGGGCTAGAGTGCAAGGGGTCACATAGTCGGACTCAACAACTTTCTCACTTTCATACAACTCAGTTAAAAAAAAATCCCAATCAAAAAATGGGCAGAAGACCTAGCCACTTTGCCAAGGAAGACGTACAGATGACTAACTAGTAGGCATATGAAAAGATGTTCAACCTCACTGATTATTGGGGCTTCCCTGGTGGCTCAGACAGTAAAGAGTCTGCCTGCAGGGCAGGAGACCCAGGTTCGATTCCTGGGTCGGGAAGATCCCTTGGAGAAGGAAATGGCAACCCACTCCAGTATCTTTGTCTGGAAAATCCAATGGACAAAGGAGTCTGGCAGGCTACAGTCCATGAGGTTGCAAAGAATCAGATATGACTGAGTGACTAGGCGCATGAAAAGATAGCCTAACTATTAGAGAAATGCAATTCAAAACTACGTTTCACTTCACACCGGTTAGAATGGCTATCATTAAAAAGTCTGCAAATCACAAATGCTGGAGAGAGTATGGAGAAAAGGGAACCCCTCATGCACTGTTGGTGGAAATGTAAGTCGGTACAACCTCTATGGAGGGTCCTCAGAAAACTAATGAGAACTACCATAAGGATGCCTTAGCATGGACCTGAAAGATGCTTCCGTCATTCCATCTTTATTCCCTGACATGTATCCATCCTTCCATCCAGACAGTAACTTTTTATAGTTGGGGATTTGACATGCTGTCCCATACCTTTCCTATTCTTCTCAATCTTAAGTATGACCTTTCCTCTATTTTTAACCAAGCTGTGTCCACTCATTATCACTACTTAGTTCCCTGTGGTGGCTCAGTGATAAAGAATCCACCTGCCAGTGCAGGAGACTCAGGTTTGTTCCCTGGTTTGGGAAGATCCCCTGGAGAAGGAAATGGCAACCCCTTCTAGTATTGCCTGGAAAATCCCATGGACAGAGGTGCCTGGCGGGCTATCGTCCATGATGTCACAAAAGCACTGGACTAAAGAAGATCATATTATTGAACACGCATAAAACACTGCACTATTCTTAAGTGTATACAGATTTGTAAGTGTTTACTTAGGTACAACCATGTACTCACACTCCCAGATCAAGATACAGACCTACCAGGAGGTTCCTTTCTGTTCTTTTCAATCAGTGAACTCCCGCAAAGGTAACTGCTGTTCTGATTTCCATCACACAGACAAGTTTTGCTTATCTTGAACTTTATGAAAATGGAATCCTATGTTGTCCACTTCGATATCTGGCTTCTTTTGTTCAAAACGTTCACCCAATATTGAAAACACAAGGCTCATCTCCTCCAGGTTGGCCTCCTCTGAAGCATGAACCACATTTCTGACATCATCCCGTTCTGGTAATGCTGTCCCCAGGGCCCCCCACACACAGTTCGGTCACATTGCTAGGCAGGTACACACTTCCTGAAAGCAAGCACCTTATCTCTGTATCTGCCTGCACACAACAGAAACTAGTAAACACTGACCTCTGCTAAATTGTTACTACTCATCGCACACTGACTCCATCTTTTATGGGCTTATCTGTTTCTCCAACTGGGCCACAGATTTCTCCAGGACAGGAACTGAATCCTGTAAATAGTATAAGGGATTGCATATATGCCAGGTATGGTGCTTTTTTTGTATTTAGTGAGTACCATCTCATCTTTACAACAATTTTGAAAATTATTACCATTTTTTTTTTTTTCCAGAGGATGAAGCTGAAGTCTGGAGTGTTAAGCACCTGCTCATAGTAAAACTTCTAAGTGGTACAGTCAGATTGTAAGCCAGGCAGCCAGGGATCAAAGAGGCAGCACTCCTTAGCAAGTGCTCACAAAATAACCAGGGAGGCAGAAAGGATAGAAACTGCAATCTGCTGAAAGACAGACTTACTTAAAAGAAAAAAATGAGGCCAGTTCCTGGTTGAGCTGCTGTGTCAAGTAGCAATATGCAAAGTTCATATAGAAACTCGTGACACAGCCTTGCTTTCAAGAACTTGATCTCTCTCTAATACAGGTCCAGAGCTTTAAGGAGGTTGTATAAGGAGCCAGTAAAGCACAACCTCTTTCCATATAATCCCTTTGTTAGGTAAGTTTTTTTTTTTTTTTCATTCAAGCTCAACAAGAATTTCCAAAGTACAAAGGCAATTGAAAACTTAACAGTATCTTAAGGATGGAAGCGCTGTTTGCCAAGCGTAACCTGAAACGATCCATGTCTCCACACGCCATATCCAAACCCATCCAGCTCACCATGGCATCTTCACACAGCCCTTCCTACCGTCTGCAATCCTCAGCGTGGACTCTCTCTGGCCCTGAGTGACTGGTCTCAGCGGCAGCCTCACCCCGCAGCCGGCTTCCAGAAGTCCAGATGAAATCTCGTTCCTGTGGCATACTGCCTGGATGCTAATGGCATCCTTTAGACACAGCGGCCCCTCACAGGGACTCCAGGGCACAGAACAAGACACTCCTTGTTGCCTTGCTGAAAGGAGCCGCTTTCAAGAAGCTTCAATGGGATCAGCCCCACCCCCTCTGAGATGCCATCAAAACCGCACGACATTACCCGGGGCTTCCACAGACTGTGCCAAGGAGTTCCCGCCTGCAGTGAGGTTGAAAGCGCCGCATCTCTAAAGCAGGGAGGAGACTTGCTCCACGTAAAACGGAATTCTAAGAACAGGAAAACCCTGGGCGTAGACACACCCATTATTAAACTTAGATATCAGGTCCAGGGCTCATAAGCAGACAGCTATTTTCTCTAGGGACAATGAGACAACACAAATTAACAGTCCACACCAAACCTAGTTCATTGAGATTTCCCTCTGCTCAAACAAAGTGCCAGAGTCAACAACCAAGGCTGCTAATGGAGACCCGAGGCAGGTCAACTTTTAAGGCACTTCTGACTCCTCCTTTCACCCAGCATTCACCACGTCCCTGCCTTTGCAGGAGCCCTGTGGTAGGCAGGGGTTGCTAAGTGAGTACTACGGGGTCTCTTGCTCTTCACAGCCATCAGTGAGGGATCGGAGCAAAAGACACACACACAGAGAATCCAACGCATCCTGCATTGTGCTGGGGTGGCGCCTTCTCCGTAAAACCCATCTGACCAGGAGAGAAAGGAGACTGAGCTGAGAGACCCCTTTGACATAGATATCTGGAAACACAGTCCTTTCTGTCTGCAAGCATGAAATGATGCACTTCCAGTTCCCCACTCAGGAGTCAGCCATCATAGCACCTTGACCTGTCCCTTATATGATTATGCACAGGTTTAAACTTAACTGCACAAAGGTTAAAGATACAGCCAGGCTGAACTTTCATTGAATATCAGGCATCTGCTAGAAAAGACTGATGCAGTCTGAAACAGGCAGGAGTGTGGATGAGATGGAAGGGAATGAATGTGCCCGCAGAGGGCTTCACTACTGGAGGGGGTCATCCTGGCTTTTCAATAGAAGCCCAGAGACTTCAGCTGCTGTTTGACCTTCCTTTACCCCTTTTAAAATGGCATTTGACCAGACACCTTTTGTGCTCCTTTTCACAGCCTGCAAATTTACTTATGGTTCCTTTTAAAACTTCTGTACCCAGGGCCTTTGGAGAAAAAGTCCCCTGAGCCTTCCTAAGGTGATCATGGAGACCGCTGTTTCTGTTCATTCTCTCACACATTCAGTTCAATGAGATGAATTCAATATGTGATCCAAAGGAAACCCACAGGGCAGAAAACATTCTCATGAATGCTGTGCAACAAAGCCTTATAAAGCTGTATCAGCTCAACTTATTTTAAAAAATCTAACCAAAGCAAAGTAGTTCCCCTAGCTCACTAAGAGTTTTAAAATTCATGTTCTGTGACATGCTATATAGTTAAATCAATTGTTTCTTGTCTGTCCTATCCAACAGCTCAGCTATCAAACCAGACCTAGTCTGGTCCACACATCCTAGAGTTAACTTGAAGTGAGTCAACTACCTTATAAAAAAAAAAAAAAAAGGCCAACGCCATCACCTGCTCTCGTTTTCCTGGATATCAGTGATGAAGAATCACCAAAGATTAAGTATCCTGATGGGCACCTACATATGTAAAAGATTATTAGACGTAGATTCAACAAATACTACAACCTAAAATAAATTTTTCCCATACAAAGTATCATCTCTGGATTTTTCTTAAAGGGTGAAGAGTAGGTTAGACATACTATTTACAGTTTTATTCCATCCTATTTACTTCCTGTTAATTAAGTCATTAACAGAAGCCGGAAGAGAGCAAAAGACTGCCTGCAAACAATGCCCCTTTATTTTATCAGGAGGCCCAGGAGTAGGCTGTCTGAATGGCTGACGGGACTAACCACATCCATTAGGCGTCTAGTTCATCTTGTGAGACAAATTTTGAGAAAGACCTCTGATTGCAGCTTAAGGTGATTGTATCTTATAGCTAAATAGAAGATAAATGTTTGTGTTCATTACTGAACGTGTCCTGCACAGGCTGGACCCAAATGCCATCCAAATTCCACTGTGAACACAGGAAGCCAAGGACACCACTTGCCACAGCCTCACTCCATGCCAGCTGCAGCTGTCTGGGCTTCATTTTAATGAAGGCAGACAAAGGGGGCTCTCGGGCTCCAACATTCCTCTTGAAAGGCCAGGGGGAGAAGCGACAGTAGGAAAACATTCTTCCGTCGCCCTTTTATCAAGGGTCAGCTTCTGTATTTTCCACAGACTATTGTCTCATTAATAATACAGTGACTTAAGATCTTTAAAAAGCAAACAGATATAACACAGTACGGCTTAGAGGTACATCCTTAAAAGGGTTTAACCACATCCCTGAGAACAAATGTTGAAAAACAGGTGGAATTTAAATAACACTTGCTCTAGCAGCACAAAACTAACAACAACAAAATCCCAGTGAATAGAGATTGACAGAGAAGCAGTATTTCCCTACACCTGGTTGTAAGTCCACCTTGGCTTGGATATAGAAAACTGAATTAGATTAACTGTGGGGCAATTCCAAAAAATACTCATTGGGAGCCTGCTATGTACAGAGTGAGAAAAAGACAAAACAAGCCGAGTGTGGGGATTAGTAGTAAAACCATGCAGAAGTGGAGAGAAGAGTTAGAGGCTCTGAGGATGCCTCAAAAGATAAAGGAATATGCGGGTTGTCCTGAGGGGGCGGTGGTGGGATGGAAACATGTAGGAAGATACAATACACTTTCATTCAGGAAGAACCAGTCCAGGATGGATCTGTTCAGACCTAGAAACATCAGAAACGGCACCAAGTCTCCGAACTGGATAATGTGAAATTAAAGAAACGCGTGTGTTAGGGGAAGCAGAGGGTATCAGCGATGACTAGTTTCAGAAAGGCTGCATTTCTGAAGGGGAAGTGGAGAGGAAAGTTACATGTGGGGAAAAAAATGAGAGTGCACAGATAACAGGTTGAGAAAAATTCAAAATAGAAGGGTCAGCATAAGAGAGCTGGATGGCTAACAAAATGAAACGGCATTAGAAGTAAAGAAAGAGGAAATCTGGGCTGCTGGGGGTGGTCCCCAGGAAGCCACTGCTCATCTTCTGATGCAGTGCCCTCAACCGGGCGGCAGAGGAAGACACCACACTGAAGATGGTTAAGGAGTAACTCAGTACAGGGCATCAGCTGCTCAAGCCAAAGCATCATCGATTCCTCTCTTTCCCTCCTGGCTACGCCAGCTCATCCAGTCCTGAAGCTGGCCCTGTTGCCTCTGCCTCCACAGTATAATGTTTCCATCTCCTCTCACAGACCACAGTCCATGCTGCCATTTGACTCTTATAACAGGACCCTACCTACTCTCCCCAGTGAGTCTCCTGCTTCCACACCTGCCCCTCCAGCTTATGCAATTCTAAACCAGTGCTTCTCAAAATATTGAGTGAACTGGTCTTCACCACCCCAAGACCCCTACCCCTGTTCCAATTCAGTGTGGACCAACTATTACAAATACAATGAAAATGAGTTGCTGTTGAAATAATCACACACTTTGATACTGCAGAAACATCAAATTGCTGTATGTTTTTAACTGTTTCCCTCAGGCCGGGCCAGGAATAGTGTGAGGACTGGCAGCCCACAGACCCTACTGGAATAGCTCTGCTGAAATGCTCCAGGCTCCACCAGTGTCTCAACTACCCACTCTCCCCTGACTTACTCTGATCTAGTCACTTTCACTATGTTCAGGCCAAGTTTCATGGCAGTTGGGACTTGCTGTGCCCTCTGCGTGGACCATGCTGGCCATGCCCTTTCCCACAGGTATTCTCCTTCATCCCTCAGGCTCAGTTCAAATGTCCCCCAGAGTCGTCTTTCTGCACCATCTAATTTGGAGGACATTCTCCACCCTAGCACCTAACACTCACTCCAGAACACACTGTCTGACCTTACTGTTGCCACTGCACATTTTTTCCCACTTATTTTCAATATTAGATGAAGAGGGCTTCCCTGGTAGCTCAGTGGTAAAGAATCCACCTGCCAGTGCAGAAGANGTCACCCTGCTTATTTAACTTATATGCAGAGTACATCATGAGAAACGCTGGGATGGAAGAAACACAAGCTGGAATCAAGGTTGCTGGGAGAAATATCAATAAGCTCAGATATGCAGATGACAGCCCCCCTATGGCAGAAAGTGAAGAGGAAGTAAAAAGTCTCTTGATGAAAGTGAAAGAGGAGTGTGAAAAAGTTGACTTAAAGGTCAACATTCAGAAAACGAAGATCATGGCATCTGGTCCTATTACTTCATGGGAAATAGATGAGGAAACAGGGGAAACAGTGTTCAACTTAATTTTTTTGGGCTCTAACATCACTGCAGATGGTGATTGCAGCCATGAAATTAAAAGACACTTACTGCAACATGAAATTAAAAGATGATTTTTCTTGAAAGGGAAGCTATTACAAAACTAGATAGCATATTAAAAAGCAGAGACATCACTTTACTGAAAAAGGTCCATCTAGTCAAAGCTATGGTTTTTCCAGTAGTCATGTATGGATGTGAGAGTTGGACCATAAAGAAAGCTGAGCCTCAAAGAATTGATGCCTTCAAACTGTGGTGCTGGAGAAGACTCTTAAGANTGGGGATGATCCAGAGAGATGATATGGGGTGGGAGGTGGGAGGTGGTTTCAGGATTGGGAGCTCGTGTACACCTATGGCTGATTCATGTCAATGTATGGCAAAACCAATACAGTATTGTAAAGTAGAAAAAAGTAAAAAAAAAAAAAAAGAACTGGACGTGGAACAACAGACTGGTTTCAAATGGGAAAAAGAGTACGACAAGGCTGTATATTGTCACCCTGCTTATTTAACTTATATGCAGAGTACATCATGAGAAACGCTGGGATGGAAGAAACACAAGCTGGAATCAAGGTTGCTGGGAGAAATATCAATAAGCTCAGATATGCAGATGACAGCCCCCCTATGGCAGAAAGTGAAGAGGAAGTAAAAAGTCTCTTGATGAAAGTGAAAGAGGAGTGTGAAAAAGTTGACTTAAAGGTCAACATTCAGAAAACGAAGATCATGGCATCTGGTCCTATTACTTCATGGGAAATAGATGAGGAAACAGGGGAAACAGTGTTCAACTTAATTTTTTTGGGCTCTAACATCACTGCAGATGGTGATTGCAGCCATGAAATTAAAAGACACTTACTGCAACATGAAATTAAAAGATGATTTTTCTTGAAAGGGAAGCTATTACAAAACTAGATAGCATATTAAAAAGCAGAGACATCACTTTACTGAAAAAGGTCCATCTAGTCAAAGCTATGGTTTTTCCAGTAGTCATGTATGGATGTGAGAGTTGGACCATAAAGAAAGAAAAAAAAAAAAAGACACTTACTTCTTGGAAGGAAAGTTATGACCAACCTAGATAGCACAGAGACATTATGTTGTCAACAAAGGTCCATATAGTCAAGGCTACGGTTTTTCCAGTAGTCATGTATGGATGTGAGTGTTGGACTGTGAAAAAAGCTGAGCACCAAAGAACTGATGCTTTTGAACTGTGGTGTTGGAGAAGACTCTTGAGAGTCCCTTGGACTGCAAGGAGATCCAACCAGTCCATTCTAAAGGAGATCAGTCCTGGGTGTTCTTTAGCTAAAGCTGAAACTTCAATTCTTTGGTCACCTCATGGGGAGGGTTGAGTCATTGAAGACTCTGATTCTGGGAAGGATTGGAGGCAGGAGGAGAAGGACAACAGAGGATGAGGTGGCTGGATGGCATCACTGACTCGATGGATCTGAGTCTGAGTGAACTCCGGGAGTTGGTGATGGATAAGGAGGCCTGGCGTGCTGCAATTCATGGGGTCACAAAGAGTCGGACACCACTGAACGACTGAATTTAACTGAACTGAAGTCCCCTTAATGCTACATTTCATTAACATTAGATTATTATTTAAAATGCAAAAGCAAGAATGAACAAAATAATAAAGTTTTCCTCTTTTTCCACTACCAATAAAATGTATATTTGGAAGTTTAGAGTTAGTGCATTATCATTGATAGCCACAATAGTTATTTGTGGGTTGATTTTAAATATCAACCCACAAAAATTCCTTAAATTCCTTGGATTCCTTAAATCCAAGAAGTATATGTGTTATGATGTAGACAGAATTACAGAGACATGGAGATAACTTCCAGTCACACCAGCTGGGACAGACACAAAAGAGGAAATGGGAACTCAAATAGCTTTTACGGATACTAAGTAAAGAGAGACAATAGTGTGCTACAAGAGCGTAAACACTGCCAGACAAAGGCACAGAGTAAGGAAAATGAAATGCACGTTCATAGAACAGTAAGTTGATTAACTTCTAAAGTAGAGAGTTTCTGAAGGAAACCATGGGAAGATAAGGCTGCAAAGCGAGGTGGGTAAATAATGTGTCTCCTCTATCCCCTCCCCGCTTTAAACATCATTACCTCCTGCTAATCACACAGTTATACCCCCATCATATGCTTTCCTTCTCCAAATCCCTAAGAAAACCAAAATTTCTGATAAAGTGACAAAAAGGTTTACAATCACAGAAAATGATTAAGAGAGGGAAAAAAAAAAACCTGGTAGATAAACAATTTGGGGAAAAAACCTACTAGAAATATTAATTTTCAACTAGTAACTGATTACATCCTTACCAGAGTTTGTATATGATTTCAGAGTGGTTTTGGTTTCACAAATTTGGTCTTGACTACTTTGAGCCACATAGCCATTAAGGCAATAAACTAGGACAGGCAAGGAAATAGCATCAACTGTCTGCCTTCTATGTGCTAGGCAGAGTTGTAGAGACTTGACAAACACTATTCCATTAAATCCTAATATTATTCATTTGGAATTATTCCTCCACTTTTACACATATCAGAAGAAGTTACTTAAGAGGGACCTAACTGTACATCAAGCTATGATGCAAATTTACCTGGAGTAACAGTAATTAGTAACTACTGTTGCCATCACCCAAGATGTGTGTTTAGCACCTTTTTAATAGGACCAGAAGGAAATATGGCTGTAGATGCACCTGCTCAATGTCAAATACACATGGCTTGTATACAAATACCTAAATGCATGAAAAGCCAGGCCAGTCATTAAAACCTATCACTGAAGCTACTGCGGTGCTTAACTTCAATCCAAACCATGATATTAAAGGAACAACTAGAAAGTATGTTTTAAGACAAACTAAAATGACTTGAGAATAGTATTCCCAGTCCCAGCTTACACTGCCAAATCATATTCAGAGACATGAGACCCAGTAAGGCAAGATACAGGGGAAAGGACAGCATCCTTGTAAAACCCTTCCCTGTTGTAGTAACACTGATGCATTATATACAGATGGGGTGATTCCTGACCATCGCATACTTATTGGACAATGACTGGTCGTCTACAGTCCATCAGATACTACTGCTGGATATAAGACTGCTCCCGGCCCTAAACATTCACAGTCTAATAACTTAACAAGCTACATGAGAAAGTCTGTACTCCTAGAGTGGGTCCTGCTACTTTGATATAAAAATCAAGATAACTTTTAGAAAAGCTACAGTGAGAGTCACACGATCTAAATTGTAAAGCCCAGGCCCTTAATTGACTAGCTAGTGCTCCAAAAGCTCACTGACACACTTCAGTTTATTTTATTCATATTAATAACAGATTTGATTTTCTAAGTACAGATCCTGGTTGGGTCATTGACCAGCTTAATGCCCTGAAGCAAGTTACTTCACATGCCTGACCTTGGTTTGCTAATTGGGAAAACACTGTCATAAGGATTAGAGATAATTACACAATGCACCAACACAGAGCCTTGCATTTAGTAGAAGTGCAACAAATATAGCAAACATCATAATCACAGGATGTATAAACCAATAGAAAATTGACTAGAAACATCAAATTAGAAGCAATGAGGGGTGGGGGGCAGGGACCAAAGATAGCTCTATGAATCAATAGCTAACAGGAAGTAAAAAGTTAAGAAAACCGCGTAGATATAAAATATCAGAAACGGCAACTAGAGTCAACAGACATTACACTTCAATAGCAGCTGAGGGCAACACCAATGATTTCACAGGATGAAACCATGATGGCCTAAAGGTGACATTAAGCAATTTAAAACACATGAACCATTAAGTCCACATTTTTTTTAAAAGACAGATAAGCACATAATTAAATGACTTTAGAAAGATTTCTATCAAAAGTGATTTAGCATCGTCAACTTAAGATTTCATATGCCTAAACTTTAACTGCAAAATTCTATTCACAAGCTTCTGCTTAAGTGTAGCATGTGCAAAGGAATCTCTTAAATTTCATAGCAATTTTTCTACTAAACACTGAGAAAGATGTTTTATCAAATTAACTGTGAAATTTCAGTCCAATGGCTTAAGACATCATCAGCTTCTAAATAGCTAAAACAAGATAAGGTCTTGGTCCCCTTTATTGCTAAATGCTGTTATATCAGCAACAAAACACAAACATGTGCCATGCAGATCTCACTTCACTTGAATTTTCTCCCCACATTTGGAAGGCAGTAAGAACAACAACATTTGTTCCTTTCTGTAGAGCTGACAACCCTCATTCTATGGTTTAAAAATAATAATAGATGTTTATGGAGGTTTATAGATCTAACTATCACCTGCTTCAAAGGCAGCTGGCAATTAATTGATCCAAATATATGTAAATTAAAGTCAGAAGACAATTTCCCTGAGGACAATGTTAGTCTTACCAGGGCTCTAGTAATTTCCAAGACACCCATAAAATCCTAGAGGATGGTAAAGAATCAAAGAAAAGGCAGATGACAAGAAAACAGACAACAGCTGAGGAATAGAGGCCTGTATCACTCTGGATTCCCTGGATTCACCACAGGGAAGCTTCCAGGAGAGCTGTCTGGAGAAAGCTTGCTTCACTGACCAGCAATCACCCTGCATCTAGCCCAGGAAGGCCAGATGCTCAACAATGAAGGTTCACATATTATTAACAGAAACTGGAAAATATTGTAAAGTTTTTTCTCTACCTGATGCCTTACAGTGTTAAACATCCAAAAAGCATGGCTAATAAGAAGAACATTCAGACTCGAATCAATAGACACAGTTATTTTTAGCCTCTGAAAGAATTACAGTGTGACCTTGAAAAAGTTTCATCTCTTTGTTTACCTCCATGTGACCACCAGCTACAAGATTAGGTTAAACCTACCAATTCTTTTTTTTTTCTTTTAAGAAACGGAATGGGTGAGATAAGTATACAGAAACTCCTATACAAATAACAAATGGTTACTGACCAACTACATCCAAGCATCAAATATAAAGCACTGCCCCATATGTATCACCTTCTGTGGAATCTAATATATGACACAGATGAATTTATCTATGAAACTGGAACAGACTCACAGATACAGAAAACAGATTTGAGGTTGCCAAGCAGGAAGGGTTGAGATGGAGTGAGAGGTTGGGGTTGGCAGATGTAAGCTATTACATACAGAATGGATAAATAAGAAGGTCCTACTACATAGCACAGAGAACCAGATTTAATATCCTGGTATAAGCTATGGAAAAGAATATTAAAAAGAATGTATAGAGTGACTGAACAACAGAACACACACACACACACACACACACACACACACACACACACACACACA
>SJYW01015184.1:532583-558812 GCA_006410735.1 Raphicerus campestris
TATATATATATATATATATATATATATATATATATATATAACTGAGTCACTTTACTGTATGGCAGAAGTTAATACAGCATTAAAAACCAACTATACTTCAATTAAAAATAAAGATGATGGCCATATTAAAGCAACTAACCACACAGTAAAAAAAAAAATAAAATCTGCTTGGAAGTCAACAAACCCCACTTACCTCCTCAACAGGAATCCTGCTAAGACTTTCAAATTTCAAATTTGGAAATAATTAGAAAATTTAAATGAAATGCTAGCTCCAAGAATACCCCTTTTATTTTCCTTAAGGAAAACAAAACTTTAACCTGGGGTTGAAGGGTCCTATGATCTTCAGGATTCAGATCAATCCTCCTATCAATTTCTCTCTCTTCATCCCTTGCCAAGGTGGTACCTGATGCACCCAAACTACTATATCTCTGTGTGCTCCTGTGCTTAGTCAGTGAGCCATGGAAAGGCAGAAATAGGATTTAATGATCTTTGTATCACTCAGCACTTAACATACTGTCTAGCACAATATGACTGCTGTGTGTATGTGTATGTATATATGTGTTTGTGTATGTATATATATATATGCTTCCCTGGTGGCTCAGAGGTTATAGCGTCTGCCTCCAATGCAGGAGACCTGGGTTTGACCCCTGGGTTGGGAAGATCCCCTGGAGAAGGAAATGGTAACCCACTCCAGTATTCTTGCCTAGAGAAGCCCATGGACAGAGAAGCCTGGTAGGCTACAGTCCATGGGGTTGCAAAGAGTTGGACATGACTGGGCAACTTCACTTTCACTTTCATATATAATATATATTTTTTAATAAAGGAAATATATTTTTCATTTAATATTTATTTGGAAATGAATATTTCCAAATTCTAAAGCTGCTTGGAAGAACAATATTAGCAAATGATAATCTTAATTATGGTGATACTTTCATTTTAGGAAAACAATATATGAAATGAGTATTACCTACACAAGGAGGAAACAATTTCTCACCAACATTCAATTCACAAAAATTATTTTCCAATCCTCTTCCTTTAATTTTATGTTTTTTGAGTTTTTATCATTTTGTGTTGTTTTAAAATTTATCTAGTGGGTTTCTTTCAAGACCTTAAACATTCCTAACTTAACCTACAAAATAACAGGAACAGAAAGCTAGAAAAGGGAGAGCAAGCATGTAAAACATAGAGGAGGCTACTCTTAAGTAGAAGACTCAATAAATGTAAAAATAAGAGAATCCATAGAAGAAACTTAAAGTGTGGACTGCCCAGCCTAAAGCCCAGGCCCAAGCCCAGCTCCAGTCTCACATCCAGTCCCTCATATGCAAACACACACACACACACACACACATCCTGCCTCCCAGACAGGTCAAGAGTCTGAAACCTCAGGTAAAGGAGATGGAGAAAGAGGGAGAGATAGAGAGCAAGAGGACCACACAGGCTTCCAAACCCTGGCCTCTACACCCTGCCCCCTCCATTCTGGGTATCCACCTGGCCCCCAGTCAGCCCGACCATACCCTCGCCCACCAACACACTCACCCTCTTGCTGGGAACCAGCACGAGGAGTCCCACCTGTGACAAAGGTCATGAGGTTAAGGGGTCTGACAGGCAAAGGTGAGTCAGGCCTTAAGGAAGCCTCACTATTTTCTCGAGCATCTACCCCCAAAACCAGAGTCTGCCTGCCATACTGCATTATGCTTTTCGCTTATGCTTCTGACATTAACAGGGGGCTGTTCCCCACCACCTTCCTCTAAAAGAAATTATCTTAGAGCTCGAGTTAATAATTCTTCTGGGCATAAAAAAGAATGTCTTGGCTTAAACCCCTCTGATAGCTTTCTAACTTTCCTGACCAGTCTGTCCAGATTTTTACAACTACGCATGTGATTGTTTACAGCCCCCCAACTACAAAAGGCACGAAGCTTTAAGCATCTTAAAGATATAGAGTCCCTTTTCTTAAAGAGCTAAGAATTATATTGGTGATGGGTTTCACTGTTGAGTCAATGACTGCTGCCAGGCCTCCATATTGTTTATCTTTTAGGCACCTGGAGGATATTAATCAATGTAATTGGGATATAGAAAAAAAGAATATAGTAGTTTTGATGTTAACAACACTAGACATTTGAGTTAATGAACTTTCTCTTTGTTATAAATCACTGTACTCCTCTTTCCTTGTTATAAATTGTTGTGTCCTTGCTATATAAGAATGTAACCTTAATTAGTGCTTTCTGAGAGTGGCACCAGACTTCAGTAAGAACAACAGTTTTAAGGCAAATAAGTTTTCTGGTTCATGGACCCTTATCAGAAAAGGGCCATAAAATGCTATTAGGCCTCCTGGCCAGAAGATGATGTAAATCACCTAAGACGTGTATAGAGCTAGGTGTGCAGAGAGAAAGCCTGGTCTTGGTAAGAGTCAGGGCTGCTGATCCTGCATAATTTTGTATTATCCATTGATCTCTATGTACAACCAAAAATATAGAAAGCTTTCCTGGATAATAAAGGATGGACCAGTCACTGGAAAGACCGGTTTCCCTCCGAGTGGTCTTTTCTCCTTCTCTTCTTTTCTGTAAATTCCCATCTGGACAATGGAGGCTCACCACATCTACTTACTTGCCCTGGCTTCTAAGACCCACAAGAAAGGGAGCCCAAGGTAGGGTACCCTCCGCTATTCAAGCGGGCGCTGGTGGCCTATGTAGGTGGTGCAAGTTTCTTGTCTTGAGACTTTATTAGCTTTCCACGTAAACCAAGTTATTCAGCATCTTTTCTCCACTAATTTTCTTACTACACTGTTCTTTCCTAATCTCTCTTATCTCTAATTAAACAATTATTTTCTAAGATGCCGACTCTATCTCCCCTTTGAATTACCCTGGATCCACCGGGACTGGACCCCGACACCCTCTGGCCTAGGGGCAGGGGCTGGATCTTGCCAAAGGGAACTTTTGAGACCTCCACTGTGAAAAAGTCTTGGGGACCCCATGGGTAACTGCCAGCCCCACTGGGGCCCGGCCCAAGGATGATGCCCCCTCCCTTGAAGAAGCTGCTTCTTCTGCATGGCCTCTCTCTGAGGTGTGTCAAGATCTGTGCCAGTGTGTCTGTCTCGGATTGGATGCCATCCTCTCTCCTGTGTCTGTCTCCAGTTTTCTGTCTGTCAGTTGCTCTGTGTCTCTGTCTCTCCATCTATGCCTCTCTGTGTGAGTGTGCATGTACGTGTGTGCACGCAGACGTGTCTGTCTGTCTGTCTGCATCTCCCTCTTGCAGTCTTCGAGTCTGTCTCTGAACCTTCGTCTCTTTCTGCCTCTGTGTCTCCTGACTCCAAGCCTCCCGTCCCTTCCTCTGGCCCTGGTCTCTCACAGGTACTATGACTCTGGCTCTGGCTGACGAACTTGCCTCGGCCAGCTGTCTCACTTGGCGTGGGTGAGTGCTAGTGGCTGTGTGTCTGTCCGTGTGCCTGCTTGTCACTTGTCTGCTCTTTCAGGAAGGTCCTGTCCTTGGCAGGCAGAGTGGGGCAAGGGGGTCCTCGGTAGAGTGAAGGGGCAGGGCTGCTGCTCTCCCATCTACCGCGCTGGTGGCTCCGGTTGCACTTGGGCACCGGGCAGATACTGGGCAGGATGGGTGCTCCAGGCCCCGGCTGGGCTGCGCCTAGGCCCGCAAGAGGCTCAGAGGACTGTGGGCCGCGGACAGCGGCAGGCCCCAAAGCCAGACACCTCTGGGGCCATGTGGTCCTTAGCAGAGAATAGGATGGGTGGGGGGAGTCACCAAGTGAGGCGGGCCTGGATAGGCCCAGGGTGGGAGAGTGCTGAGACCTCCTCGACCCACACCGCAACCCCAAGCCCCGGCAGGCATGCATGCCCTGGCGCCCTCCTGAGGTTCCGGAAGCCCTTCGAGCCATGGGCTGGGCCTGGTGGGTGCTGGCCAGGGGTGGTGGTGTGCAGGGGCGGGATGGCGTCAGCCGGCCACCGGGCTGCCAACCCTGGCCAGCCAGAGTCGGTCACGGGTTGTGTGGCTCAGGTACAGTGCAAGGCCCATTGAGAGGTGCGGCCAGCTGGCCCAGCTGGCAGGCAGGTCTGAGTGAAAGGGAGGTGCAGAGCAGGTCTTTTAGGGCGCCTGGTGTAGCTGCCTCCGTCTATGAACATACCACCCTGAAGGCACTGATCTCGCCTGATCTCGTGAAGCTAAGCAGGGTCAGGACGGGTTAGTACTTGGATGGGAGACCGCTTGGGAATACCGGGTGCTGTAGGTGTTTTGCCTTGCCTCTCCTTTAGCCCCCAGCTCCCCAGTGCAGCTAGCGCCTCAAGCCCCACCTGCCCCTGGCTCCTCACACCCCACAGCGCTCAGAGTGGTCGCCTGCCTTCCAGCCGGCAGCCCTCACAGGCAGCAGCATCCCAACTCTTGGGTCTCCGCAGCCCCAGCCATTCCCCAGGTGGGTGGTCTGAGACCGACTCCCGCCACAGACTTGGGTTGCCCCTGCACGGCCAGCGAACCCCTCCATATTCAGCTTCCAGGAACCCAGATGACCATCTTGTTTCTGTCTGAGGCTTTCTTGACAAGCCTCAGGCAATCCCAGAGGCTGCCCCATCCCCAGCCCTACCCCCAGCCCCATTCTCCCAGGCACACACATGTGGAAACACACACACCTTGCCTCTGAGATAGGTCAAGAGCCCGAAACCCCAGGTAATGGAGACGGAGAAAGAGGGAGAGAGAGACAGCAAGAGGACCACACAGGCTTCCCATCCTCTGTCCTCCACACACTCCCCCCTCCATTCTAGGTATCCACCTGGCCCCCAGTCGACCCAACCACACCCTCACCCACTGACACACTCACACACACACTCACAACTGGCGTGGGGGGGGGCAGGGTCTGATTCTCGTCTAAGGTAGCCAAGCCGAAGGGGACCTTGGAGACCTCACCTGCTAAGAAGTCTTGGGGACCCCACAGGTAACTGACAGCCCCAGGGCACCACGTCCTGCTGGGGCCTGGACCAAGGCTAATGTCCCCTCCCTTGGGGAAGCTGCTACTTCCACATTGCCTGTCTCTGAGTTGTTTCACCGTCTGTGTCAGTGTGTCTGTCTCAGATCGAATGCCATCCTCTCTCCCGTGTCTGTCTCTAGTATTCCATCTCTCTGTCACTCGCTCTGTGTCTCCCTCTCTCTGTCTCCACCTCTGTATGTGTGTGTGTGTGTACATGCCTGTGTGTGTGCACGTATGTATGTCTGCCTGTGAAAGGTTGCTGCTGAATGAAAAGATGCTGGAATTCTTGGCCTCAGGAGGAGAAGAATTCAATTTGGGGCCAGAGACGAGACTTGATCACTCAGAGTATTTGTGTAATAAAGCTTTAATAAGTATAAAAGAGGTAGAGAAAGCTTCTGACAGGCATCAGAAGGGGATAGAAAGAGTACCCTGCTGCTAGTCTTCAGCTGGTTATTATATAGTCACTGCAGCAGCTGCTAAGTCACTTCAGTCATGTCCTACTCTGTGTGACCCCATAGACGGCAGCCCACCAGGCTCCCCCATCCCTGGGATTCCCCAGGCAAGAACACTGGAGTGGGTTGCCATTCCCTTCTCTAATGCATGAAAGTGAAAAGTGAAAGTGAAGTGGCTCAATCGTGTCTGACCCTCAGCAATCCCATGGACTGCAGCCTTCCAGGCTTCTCCGTCCATGGGATTTTCCAGGCAAGAGTACTGGAGTGGGGTGCCTAGTAGTCTTTTAATGAAAGAAAGCTATGTCTTAAAACTCAGAATGGCACCAGGCCCCTCATCCATAAGATGCATTTTGGGATAATCTCAGCACCAGATGAGTCATCCTGGGCCAAAAAACAATTGACTTCAATCTTGTAGAAGGGCAGATTACCATACAAATAGTTTATTTTACATAGCCTAGGGGAACAATATCAGAGTACAACATACTGATTTGTCAAGTTTGCCATTAGGCAGAACCAGGTTGAAGACAGTCTGGGGTAAATGCATAGTACATTAACATAGGTTAAGACAAACATTTTCATAAGAAAAACGCATTGGTTAACTCAAGGTTTTGAGAATAGTTAACTTCAGGTGAAACCAGGTGTCATTATGGCAAGACAGTATTTTAAGAGAAACCTCCTTTTAAGTTGGAATAGAGAAGAAAAAAAAATCGCTGGTTTGTTTCCTCTTGCCACACTTGCAGCCTATTTCCTCCCTTTGGAGACCTCTGGCCTTCCTGCCTGTTACTCTCTCACCTGNACAGCCCCAGGGCACCACGTCCTGCTGGGGCCTGGACCAAGGCTAATGTCCCCTCCCTTGGGGAAGCTGCTACTTCCACATTGCCTGTCTCTGAGTTGTTTCACCGTCTGTGTCAGTGTGTCTGTCTCAGATCGAATGCCATCCTCTCTCCCGTGTCTGTCTCTAGTATTCCATCTCTCTGTCACTCGCTCTGTGTCTCCCTCTCTCTGTCTCCACCTCTGTATGTGTGTGTGTGTGTACATGCCTGTGTGTGTGCACGTATGTATGTCTGCCTGTGAAAGGTTGCTGCTGAATGAAAAGATGCTGGAATTCTTGGCCTCAGGAGGAGAAGAATTCAATTTGGGGCCAGAGACGAGACTTGATCACTCAGAGTATTTGTGTAATAAAGCTTTAATAAGTATAAAAGAGGTAGAGAAAGCTTCTGACAGGCATCAGAAGGGGATAGAAAGAGTACCCTGCTGCTAGTCTTCAGCTGGTTATTATATAGTCACTGCAGCAGCTGCTAAGTCACTTCAGTCATGTCCTACTCTGTGTGACCCCATAGACGGCAGCCCACCAGGCTCCCCCATCCCTGGGATTCCCCAGGCAAGAACACTGGAGTGGGTTGCCATTCCCTTCTCTAATGCATGAAAGTGAAAAGTGAAAGTGAAGTGGCTCAATCGTGTCTGACCCTCAGCAATCCCATGGACTGCAGCCTTCCAGGCTTCTCCGTCCATGGGATTTTCCAGGCAAGAGTACTGGAGTGGGGTGCCTAGTAGTCTTTTAATGAAAGAAAGCTATGTCTTAAAACTCAGAATGGCACCAGGCCCCTCATCCATAAGATGCATTTTGGGATAATCTCAGCACCAGATGAGTCATCCTGGGCCATAAAACAATTGACTTCAATCTTGTAGAAGGGCAGATTACCATACAAATAGTTTATTTTACATAGCCTAGGGGAACAATATCAGAGTACAACATACTGATTTGTCAAGTTTGCCATTAGGCAGAACCAGGTTGAAGACAGTCTGGGGTAAATGCATAGTACATTAACATAGGTTAAGACAAACATTTTCATAAGAAAAACGCATTGGTTAACTCAAGGTTTTGAGAATAGTTAACTTCAGGTGAAACCAGGTGTCATTATGGCAAGACAGTATTTTAAGAGAAACCTCCTTTTAAGTTGGAATAGAGAAGAAAAAAAAATCGCTGGTTTGTTTCCTCTTGCCACACTTGCAGCCTATTTCCTCCCTTTGGAGACCTCTGGCCTTCCTGCCTGTTACTCTCTCACCTGCATCTCCCTCTTGCCATCTTTGAGTCTGTCTCTGAACCTTCATCTCTTTCTGCCTCTGTGTCTCCTGACACTCGGCCTCCTATCCCTTCCTCTGGCCTGGGCTCTCACAGGTGCTATGGATCTGGCTCTGGCTGATGAGCTTGCTGAGGCTGGCTGTTTCACTTTGCGTGGGTGTGTATGAGTGTCTGTGTGTCTGTCCAACTGCCTGCCTGTCACTCCTCTGCTCTCTCAGGAAAGTCCTATTCTTGGCGGGTGGCATAGGGGGAAAGGGGGCCTTGGTAGGGTGAAGGGGCGGGGCTGACGTGCTCTGTTTGACCTAGCTTGTGGCTCCTGGTGGGTTAGGGCACCGGGTAGGTGCCCAGGCAGGATGGGCACTCAGGGCCCCAGCTAGGCTGTGCCTAGGCCCTCAGGAGGCTTGGGGGACCATGCGTGGCGGGCAGCGGTGGGCCCCGAAGCTACACAACTCTGAGGCCAAGTGGCCCTGAGCAGCAAACCAGATGGAGGTTGGGCACAGCCCAGCGGAGGCCTGGCTTCAGAAGCCCAGGGTGAGAGAGCGCCTAGACCTCTGCAGCCCTCACCCCCACCCCCAGCCCCGCATGCACGCCTAGCCACCTGCTTGGGTTCCGAGAGGCCCTCGAGCCCACGAACTGGGCCAGACAGATGCTGACCGGGGGTGGTGGTCTTGCGGGGCAGGGCAGCATCGGCTGGCCACCGGGCTGCCGACCCTGGAATGCCAGATTCCGGTCATGGGTCGTGCAGCTCAAGTGCAGTGGGCGGCCCGTGGAGAGGTGCTGCTGGCTGGCCCGATCAGCAGGCAGGTCTGAGCGAAAGGGAGACACAGCACAGGGCTCTTTAGGGCCACAGCCACCTCCGTCTACGGCCATACCACCCTTATTACTTGGATGGGAGACAGCCTGGGAATACCGGGTGCAGTAGGCTTTTTGCCTCCCCTCTCCTTTAGCCCCTGGCATGGCTACCTTGCAAGCTCCACCTGCCCCTGGCCCCTCGCACCCCACCGCACTCAGAGCCTTTGCCTGCCTTCCAGCTGGCAGCCCTCGAAGGCATCCCAACTCTTGGGTCCCCGCAGCCACAGCCCCTCCCTGGATGGGTGGATATGGCTCCGACTCCTGACATGAGCCACTCTGCATTTGGCTTACAGGAAACCAGATGACCTTCCTGTCTCCCTGTGAGGTTCTTTGGCACGCCTCAGGCAGTCCAGGGAGCTGCCCCACCCCTAGCCCCAGCCCCAGCCCCAGCCCCAGTCCCAGGGAGCCGGGGGCCCCTTGGCCGGGCATCCAGGGCTACTCCGTGCTCAGCAGCGTGGTGGGGCCCGCCTGCATCTTTCTGCGGCCCAGCATTGCCGCCACCCAGCTCGTATGTACGGCCACCACCTGCCTGCCTCCGGCCCCTACCCTTGCCCCCACGTTTTGCCTCTCCTTGAGCGGGGGAGGGGGGGGTACTGAGTGGGGCTCTCAGAGCAAAGGCTCACAGATCTAGGGACGTGGGGGACAGAGAGGCGTGGAGAGATAGACATAAGATCAAAATGAGGGGGACCTGGGGAAACAGGCCAGGAAAGAGAGAAGAGGGGGCCAGGGAGTGACTCAGAAACAGCAGAGACAGAAGCCACCAAGGGGATGAGCAGGGAGGGGACAGGGCCCACCCAAGAGGGACAGAGAACAAGAGAGACACGGTGACACTGATGCCCCCTGGCCAAGCGGGAGGGTCGGCCCCACCCCAGCTCCACCTCTGGCTAACGGAGCTCCAGGAGCGGGGCACAGGGGACAGGGAAGGGGGGCCCCAATGCCCAGCCCATCAGCATGAATGGTGGGAGAAGAGGAGTGCCTGCATGTTGTGGGGCTGAGTGGGGGGGCCCCAGAGAACAAGAAAGAGGAAGTGCAGGTACCTGGGGGGTTGTCCAGGGAATTCTTAACCCTTCTGTCCTCCCTCAGGACCGGGAGCTGCGGCCAGAGGAGATTGAAGGTAAAGGGTTGGGGAAAGAACTAGAGTTTCCAGGGTGAGGGGCACTGGGTGAGCGTCCGAGCAGTCTCCAGGAGGAACTGGGAGCAAGCAGGCTGGAGGGGATCCGAGCGGGAAGATGGGGACCAGACTGGGCAGCACGGGGTTGAGAGAACCTCCAGCTGTCAGCTTCCTGGTTCTATTTTATGGTCCCCTTTTATTCATCCAGCGAACACTTCCTGGGTGCCCACTGTGGGCCTGGCCCAGTTCTGAGTACTGGGAAACATGGCCAACCAGATAGATCTGGCCTGTGTCCTCTGGAGAGAGGTCAACAGGTCAACTGCCAGTACAAATTGTGCTATGCGCTCTCAAGGAAGTGATCAAGGGAGCCAGAGGACTGAATTGAGAGGGAAGACCTCTTTGAATAGGTGGCATAAAGACCAAGACTGTTCCAGAATGTGAGCTGCATGAGGTCAAAGATTGTTTTTCCCTCTCTCTTTCTCACCTCCTTCACTCTCTCCTTTCTTTCTCTCTTTCCTCTCTTCCTTCCTTCTTTTCTTTCTCCCTTTCTCTCTTTCTTCCCTTCCTCTCTCCTTCTCTCCCTTATCTTTTTCTTTCTTCACTGCCACATTGCCAGTACCTAGAGCAGTGCTTGGCACAGAGCAGATGTCCCTTAAATATCTGCAGAGTGAATGAAAGGAATAGCATAAACAAAGGCCCTGGGGTAGCAAGGAGAAACAACTGTTTAGAAAGCATGGACATGACAGGACCAAGGCGAGAAGGTCTAATCCAGGCTGGGGTCCCAGGGGACATGCGGAAAGGACTGACCCCGCCCTGCCTGGCAGAACTGCAGGCCGCCTTCCAGGAGTTTGACCGAGACCGGGACGGCTACATCGGCTACAGGGAGCTGGGGGCCTGCATGCGGACACTGGGCTACATGCCCACCGAGATGGAGCTCATCGAGATCTCCCAGCAAATCAGTATGTGCCTGAGACCTGTCCTACCCCCAGTTCTCCAAGGCCATGACCACGGTCAGGGCAGCCGGGCAGCCCAGGGAACCGAGGTGTCTACACAGGTTGGCTCCCAGAACCTGGGACTTTGGTCATTCTCACGGCAAGCTCTGTGCCTCCAGAGAACCNTCCTCACATAGGACTGCATAATCTGGCACGCACGAGCACTCACACCCAGAGAAACACACACACATACACCAACTGGCGCCAAGACAGGTCAAGAGCTGGAAACACCAGGTAAGGGAGATGGAGAAAGTAGGAGAGAGACAGCAAGAGGACCAAATAGGCTTCCCACCCCCGGCCTCCACACCCTTCCCCCTCCATTCTCGGTATCCACCCGGCCCCCAGTCGGCCGACCACACCCTCAACCTAGGACACACTCACGCACACACACACTCTCACACTCACCCTCTGGACTGGGGGCGGGGGCTGGGTCTTGCCTGTGGTAGCCAAGCTGAAGGGGACCTTTGAGACTTCATCTGCAAAGAGGTCTTGGGGACCCCACGGGTGACTACCAGCCCGGGGCACCACGTCCATCCGGGTCCTGGCCCAAGGCTGACGCCCCCTCCCTTGGGGAAGTTGCTTCATCCACATGGCCTCTCTCTGAGGTGTGTCATGGTCTGTGCCAGTGTTTCTGTCTTGGATTGGATGTCATCCTCTCTTCCGTGTCTGTCTCCCATTTTCCATCTGTCAGTTGCTCTGTGTCTCTGTTTGTCTGTCTATGCCTCCGTGTGTGTGTGTGTGTGTGTGTGTGTGTGTGTGTGTGTGTGTGCGTGTGCATGCGCGTGTGTGCGCATGTGTGTCTCTCTCCCTTTCGCCATCTTTGTGTCTGTCTCTGAACCTTCGTTTCTTTCTGGCTCTGTGTGTCCTGACACCAGGCCCTCCGCCCTTCCTCTGGCCCCGGCCTCTCATAGGTGCTATAATTCTGGCTCTTGCTGAGGAACTTGTCATGGCCGGCTGCCTCACTTCACGTGGGTGCGTGCGGGTGTCTTTGTGTCCGTCGGTGTGCCTGCCTGTTGCTTGTCTGCTCTCTCAGGAAGGTCCTGTGCTTGGCAGGCGGCATCTTTCAGCTTTGGGAGAATATCTAATTTAAAACTGTCTGCCTGTCCTTGAGTTTTATTTCCACCATTCATGTAGTTGCCAAAGGCAAGAACCAAACCCAAAACCTGCATAAACCCTGAGCCATGTTTTAATGTCTGTAAAACAGGATAAAGAACAATTTCTCACTCACTATTTGAATTTTCTTAAGTCAGTGGCAGATATTCATATCATACTAATCATTATGGATCATATCCAAACTTCATCAGTGCTCATTTTAGGTATATTTCACAACAGCGTCTCCAAAGGTAACTTTGAAAAAGCTGCACCACTAACAGCATGCAGGTTTTGCTTCTTCACCCGAGAGTTACCAGCCTAGGATGGTTCTGTGGTATAATTGCAAAGAAACCAAATACACCCAAAACATAAGAACCACCACAGTATAATGTCAGTGCCAGCAATCCAATTGCACCTGCCTCTGTGTAACATTTTTAGCATAAGTTGTGGGAAATTGAAACACAGGTATAAAGTTTAATTTTCAAATGTAGATTTATCCCTGAAAGGTTCACACTCCCTTCTTCCAAAACACACAGTTTAACTTGAATTTGTGCATCACTTCCTCTGAAAAATCTCTTTAATGACATAACGCTACTTTTCAAAATAATTTACCACAACCAGAATGAACAGTACTATTGAATTTTGACAAACTGTTTTAGATGTTAATATTGGTCATTTCTGCCAAGAATTTGTTCTTTATTTTCAGAAGAATATTTCTCTTCTGTCGAGTCATATAGGTATTCCTGAAGCACTTGGTTGGAATCACTAACAATTTGTTGAGGGGCTCACTGCAAAATGGAGGAAAATAAAGAAAATGTATTCAAATGGTACTCAGTTGGCAGCATTTACTGTAAGTTAAAGACAACTTGTCTGAAATATGAACATGACTGAACACAATTAAGTATCAGAACCCAAGCACCCACCTCACACAACTTCTGTAACAGCTCCAGTTTGCACCAAATTGAGCAAATGCTTTCTGAAAATGTGGACTGAAAAAGGATGCCAAAACACTCACTCTGCAAAGTTGGGGATTAGTGACAGTTCATAAAGGAACCTAGGGAAATAATGCCAAGTTAAGAGGAAAAAGCTGGAAACAAGATTGCCAGGAGAAATAATAATCTAAGATATGCAGATGACACCACCCTTATGGCAGAAAGTGAAGAGGAACTAGAGAGCCTCTTGATGAAAGTGAAAGAGGAGAGTGAAAAAGCTGAATTAAATCTCAACATTCAGAAACTAAGATCATGGCATCTGGTCCCATCACTTTATAGCAAATAGATGGGGAAAGAGTGGAGACTGGGGCTGACTATTTTTCTGGGCTCCAAAATCACTGCAGGTGGTGACTGCAGCCATGAAATTAAAAGATGCTTGCTCCTTGGAAGTTATGACCAACCTAGACAACATATGAAAAAGTAGAGACATTACATTGTCAACAGAGGTCCGTCAAGTCAAGGCTATGGTTTTTCCAGTGTTTATGTATGGATGTGAGAATTGGTCTGTGAAGAAAGCTGAGTGCCGAAGAATTGATGCTTTTGAACTGTAGTGTTGGAGAAGGCTCTTGAGAGTCCCTTGGACTGCAAGGATGTCCAATCAGTACATCCTAAAGGAGCTCAGTCCTGGGTGTTCATCGGAAAGACTGATGTTGAAGCTGAAACTCCAATACTTTGGCCACCTGATGCAGTGCTGACTCATTTGAAAAGACCCTGATGGTGGGAAAGATTGAGGGAAGGAGGAGAAGGGGACGACGGAGGATGAGATGGTTGGACGGCATCACCAACACAATGGACATGGGTTTGGGTGGACTCTGGGAGTTGTTGATGGACAGGGAAGTCTGGCATGTGTTTCATGGGGTCGCAAAGAGTCGGACACAACTGAGCAACTGAACTGAACTGAACTAAGAGGAAAAAGATGATGCACATAAACATATGAACACGTTCATCCTCATACCATTCATGACACTGGTGCACAGAAGATACTTCATTTTCCCAATGGAAAGAGCCCCCCATGGCCTGCATGCTGCCCATGGGGCCAACAGTGTGCTTACTCCTCAGGTTTGTCCAGAGACTTGGCATTTTCCTTGTCTTTGGAGGACTGAATATGATTTTCAATTTTTTTTTTTTCAGTTCAACTGACTATGCTCTCTGGAAAAACAAAAACCAAGCAGTTTTTAGATAATGATTTTAAATACAGCAAAACTCTACATATTTTCATATTTCTTAGCATCTGTTTGAGGTAAAGCTTGACTGTATTCATGAGGTATTTTAAAGTATATATGTGTGATGCAAACCACATTATCTCCAAATATCTTCCAAATATTATTGGCTATCAAAAGTGAAAGTGAAACTCTCTCAGTCATGTCTGACTCTTTGTGACTCCATGGCCTATACAGTCCATGGAATTCTCCAGGCCAGAATACTGCAGTGGGTAGCCTTTCCCTTCTCCAGGGGATCTTCCTGACCCAGGAATTGAACCGGGGTCTCCTGCATTGTAGGCAGATTCTTTACCAACTGAGCTATCAGGGAAACCATTATTGGCTATTGGTGATGTGCAAAATATTTATTCTAGCATAGTTTAAATCAATGTGATTTCCCTTTCTTGTTTTTTAGCTGTTTATAATACTTCTCTGGCAATCTAGTAGCTAGGATTCTGAGCTTCCACTGTAGCAGGGCACAGGTTCAATTCTTGCTCAGAGAAATCAAATCCCACATGCCAAATAAACTATAATACTCTCTGGAATGCAATAATTTCACTTAAAAATGGTATTTGTTATTCAGAAGTTAAATTAAATTTGGATGGAATTTGATCCTAAAGATGGTATAAGATTTTTAATATAAATTTATTTATTTTAATTGGAGGTTAATTACTTTATAATATTATATTGGTATAAGATTTTTAAAAGAAAAAGTACCTATTTACCCTATTGCAATAATTGTCTATGCTTATCTGCTTTGGAAGAAATAAAAATACAGTTAAATTATTAAGTCATGGAACAAAAATAGAAGATTTTGATTCTCCTAAATTTTCTTTCTGATACAAAAATAGCTCCAGGCTTCTTTTCTTCCCAAGTGTCTTCTTTTACCCTTGAAAATCTCAAGCTAAACATTTGTAATTCTAAATTTGTATCTTTATAGGAGAGGATTTTATACATTTTAACATAAGGTAGAGAATTTTATGGGCTGACCAAAACACAAACTTAGGCTTTATGGAGAATCTGGATGATTTTTATTTTTTGTTTTAATGTCTCTATCATTCACAAAGATGTTTCAAAACAGCCTAAATATTTCATTTTCTAAGTGTATGAAGAAATTTAAGTAAACAACCCTATCTTTGGGTTTGAATCTAGTCCAGAAGGTAAAATCCCTTCAAGATTATTTGTTGTTTACACAGAAAAGCAGCTGTACATGACAGAACCTGATCAACTTTTAAGTGAAAGGATGGTTCTGTTTTGAACTCACTGATTATTCTGAAAGGCAGGTATTTCTGTTGATGGGCTTAATTAGCAAAGGCTAGTTCCTCCAATACAACTTCTTTTAGCCGGGAAAGATTTGATGACAGATTGGTCAATCTTGAGGGTTTGATAAATTTTGCTTTTGGAACATGATGCAACAGAAGAATACTGACAAGTAAAGGTACAACATCTGCTATAAAGCCTGTCTTGCCCATCTCAACCCCTACTCTAGCCAGTCTCTCTCTAGACCAACATAGAACCTTTTATTTGCTCTGTATTGTGCCACACATACCACCATGTCTTACTGGTGATGTGCAGGCATGTTTACAACTTCTGTAAGAGAAGGGCCACGTCCTGTGTATCTCTGTGTTCTTGGTGACCAGTATGATTCATGATGTGGTCAGCCCTCTGCATCCTGGGCTCTGAATTCAAGGATTCAACCAAATGCAGATCCAAAATATCTTGGGGAAAAATTCCATAAAGTTCCCAAAGGTAAACTAGAATTCACTGCACTCCAGCAATCATTTACACAGCATTTCCATCATATTAGGCATTATAAGTAATTGAAGTGATTAAAAGTATACAAGAGGGTGGGGTGGGGTGTTCTATGCAAGAACCAGTGTCATTTTATTTAAGGGACTTTAGCACCTTTTTTGTATCAATCCTCCCTCCTGTCCCCCTCCCTGCAGATATCCAGGGATGACTATAAAGCTGTTGTTCAGTTTCTAAACCGTCCCCGCCTCTCTGCGACCCATGGACTGCAGTATGCCAGGCTTCCTTCACTATCACCCTGAGTTTGCTTAAACTCATGTTCACTGAGTCAGTGATACCTTCCAACCATCTCATTTTATGTCACCCACTTCGCCTCTGGACCTCAGGTTTTCCTACCATCAGGGTCTTTTCAAAAGAGTCAGCTCTTCACATCAAGGAGTCAAAGTATTGGAGCTTCAGCATCAGTGATTCCAATGTATGTTCAGAGTTGATTTCCCTTATGATTGACTGGCTTGATCTCTTTGCTTTTCAAGGGATTTTCAAGAGTCTTTTCTAGCACCACAACTCAAAAGCTTCAGTTCTTTAGCACTCAGTTTTCTTTACGGTCCATCTCTCATATTCATACATGGCTACTGGAAAAACTCTTGCTTTGACTAGATGGACCTTTGTTGCCAAAGTGATGTCTCAGCTTTCTAATATGCTGTGTAGGATTGTCACAGCTTTTCTCCCAAGGAGCAAGCATCTTTTAATTCCGTGGCTACAGTCACTGTCTGCNTGAACCGGGGTCTCCTGCATTGTAGGCAGATTCTTTACCAACTGAGCTATCAGGGAAACCATTATTGGCTATTGGTGATGTGCAAAATATTTATTCTAGCATAGTTTAAATCAATGTGATTTCCCTTTCTTGTTTTTTAGCTGTTTATAATACTTCTCTGGCAATCTAGTAGCTAGGATTCTGAGCTTCCACTGTAGCAGGGCACAGGTTCAATTCTTGCTCAGAGAAATCAAATCCCACATGCCAAATAAACTATAATACTCTCTGGAATGCAATAATTTCACTTAAAAATGGTATTTGTTATTCAGAAGTTAAATTAAATTTGGATGGAATTTGATCCTAAAGATGGTATAAGATTTTTAATATAAATTTATTTATTTTAATTGGAGGTTAATTACTTTATAATATTATATTGGTATAAGATTTTTAAAAGAAAAAGTACCTATTTACCCTATTGCAATAATTGTCTATGCTTATCTGCTTTGGAAGAAATAAAAATACAGTTAAATTATTAAGTCATGGAACAAAAATAGAAGATTTTGATTCTCCTAAATTTTCTTTCTGATACAAAAATAGCTCCAGGCTTCTTTTCTTCCCAAGTGTCTTCTTTTACCCTTGAAAATCTCAAGCTAAACATTTGTAATTCTAAATTTGTATCTTTATAGGAGAGGATTTTATACATTTTAACATAAGGTAGAGAATTTTATGGGCTGACCAAAACACAAACTTAGGCTTTATGGAGAATCTGGATGATTTTTATTTTTTGTTTTAATGTCTCTATCATTCACAAAGATGTTTCAAAACAGCCTAAATATTTCATTTTCTAAGTGTATGAAGAAATTTAAGTAAACAACCCTATCTTTGGGTTTGAATCTAGTCCAGAAGGTAAAATCCCTTCAAGATTATTTGTTGTTTACACAGAAAAGCAGCTGTACATGACAGAACCTGATCAACTTTTAAGTGAAAGGATGGTTCTGTTTTGAACTCACTGATTATTCTGAAAGGCAGGTATTTCTGTTGATGGGCTTAATTAGCAAAGGCTAGTTCCTCCAATACAACTTCTTTTAGCCGGGAAAGATTTGATGACAGATTGGTCAATCTTGAGGGTTTGATAAATTTTGCTTTTGGAACATGATGCAACAGAAGAATACTGACAAGTAAAGGTACAACATCTGCTATAAAGCCTGTCTTGCCCATCTCAACCCCTACTCTAGCCAGTCTCTCTCTAGACCAACATAGAACCTTTTATTTGCTCTGTATTGTGCCACACATACCACCATGTCTTACTGGTGATGTGCAGGCATGTTTACAACTTCTGTAAGAGAAGGGCCACGTCCTGTGTATCTCTGTGTTCTTGGTGACCAGTATGATTCATGATGTGGTCAGCCCTCTGCATCCTGGGCTCTGAATTCAAGGATTCAACCAAATGCAGATCCAAAATATCTTGGGGAAAAATTCCATAAAGTTCCCAAAGGTAAACTAGAATTCACTGCACTCCAGCAATCATTTACACAGCATTTCCATCATATTAGGCATTATAAGTAATTGAAGTGATTAAAAGTATACAAGAGGGTGGGGTGGGGTGTTCTATGCAAGAACCAGTGTCATTTTATTTAAGGGACTTTAGCACCTTTTTTGTATCAATCCTCCCTCCTGTCCCCCTCCCTGCAGATATCCAGGGATGACTATAAAGCTGTTGTTCAGTTTCTAAACCGTCCCCGCCTCTCTGCGACCCATGGACTGCAGTATGCCAGGCTTCCTTCACTATCACCCTGAGTTTGCTTAAACTCATGTTCACTGAGTCAGTGATACCTTCCAACCATCTCATTTTATGTCACCCACTTCGCCTCTGGACCTCAGGTTTTCCTACCATCAGGGTCTTTTCAAAAGAGTCAGCTCTTCACATCAAGGAGTCAAAGTATTGGAGCTTCAGCATCAGTGATTCCAATGTATGTTCAGAGTTGATTTCCCTTATGATTGACTGGCTTGATCTCTTTGCTTTTCAAGGGATTTTCAAGAGTCTTTTCTAGCACCACAACTCAAAAGCTTCAGTTCTTTAGCACTCAGTTTTCTTTACGGTCCATCTCTCATATTCATACATGGCTACTGGAAAAACTCTTGCTTTGACTAGATGGACCTTTGTTGCCAAAGTGATGTCTCAGCTTTCTAATATGCTGTGTAGGATTGTCACAGCTTTTCTCCCAAGGAGCAAGCATCTTTTAATTCCGTGGCTACAGTCACTGTCTGCAGTGATTTTGGAGCCCAAGAGAGAATATCTGTCACAGTTTCCACTTTTTCCCCATCAATTTGCCATGAAGTGATGGGACCAGATGCCATGATATTTGTTTTTTAAACGTTGAGTTTTAGCCAGCTTTTTCACTCTCCTCTTTCACCTTCATTTAGAGGTTCTTTAGTTCCTCTTTGCTTTCTGCTGTTAAAGTGGTATCATCTGCATATTTGAGATTGTTGAATTTCTCCTGGCAGTCTTGATTCCAGCTTGTGATTCAACCAGCCCAGCATTTTGCATGATGTACTCTGCATATAGGGCTTCCCAGGTGGTGCTAGTGGTAAAGAACCTGCCTGCCAATGCAAGTTATATGTAAGAGATATGGGTTTGATCCCTGGNAGTGATTAAAAGTATACAAGAGGGTGGGGTGGGGTGTTCTATGCAAGAACCAGTGTCATTTTATTTAAGGGACTTTAGCACCTTTTTTGTATCAATCCTCCCTCCTGTCCCCCTCCCTGCAGATATCCAGGGATGACTATAAAGCTGTTGTTCAGTTTCTAAACCGTCCCCGCCTCTCTGCGACCCATGGACTGCAGTATGCCAGGCTTCCTTCACTATCACCCTGAGTTTGCTTAAACTCATGTTCACTGAGTCAGTGATACCTTCCAACCATCTCATTTTATGTCACCCACTTCGCCTCTGGACCTCAGGTTTTCCTACCATCAGGGTCTTTTCAAAAGAGTCAGCTCTTCACATCAAGGAGTCAAAGTATTGGAGCTTCAGCATCAGTGATTCCAATGTATGTTCAGAGTTGATTTCCCTTATGATTGACTGGCTTGATCTCTTTGCTTTTCAAGGGATTTTCAAGAGTCTTTTCTAGCACCACAACTCAAAAGCTTCAGTTCTTTAGCACTCAGTTTTCTTTACGGTCCATCTCTCATATTCATACATGGCTACTGGAAAAACTCTTGCTTTGACTAGATGGACCTTTGTTGCCAAAGTGATGTCTCAGCTTTCTAATATGCTGTGTAGGATTGTCACAGCTTTTCTCCCAAGGAGCAAGCATCTTTTAATTCCGTGGCTACAGTCACTGTCTGCAGTGATTTTGGAGCCCAAGAGAGAATATCTGTCACAGTTTCCACTTTTTCCCCATCAATTTGCCATGAAGTGATGGGACCAGATGCCATGATATTTGTTTTTTAAACGTTGAGTTTTAGCCAGCTTTTTCACTCTCCTCTTTCACCTTCATTTAGAGGTTCTTTAGTTCCTCTTTGCTTTCTGCTGTTAAAGTGGTATCATCTGCATATTTGAGATTGTTGAATTTCTCCTGGCAGTCTTGATTCCAGCTTGTGATTCAACCAGCCCAGCATTTTGCATGATGTACTCTGCATATAGGGCTTCCCAGGTGGTGCTAGTGGTAAAGAACCTGCCTGCCAATGCAAGTTATATGTAAGAGATATGGGTTTGATCCCTGGGTAGGAAAGATCCCCTGGAGGAGGGCATAGCATCCCACTCCAGTATTCTTGCCAGAGGAGAATCCTATGGACAGAGGAGCCTGGCAAGCTGCAGTCCACAGGATCACACAGAGTTGGACACGACTGAGGTGACTTAGCATGTATGCATGCACTCTGCTAAGCAGGGTGACAATATACAGCCTTGACATACTACTTAGCAGTTAGTAAATTCTTAAAACATTGAAAAACTAAATCAGTCATCCAACAAGAAGAAATAAGACCTCCAAGTCCAGAGAGAAGACAAAGGTAAAAGGAGGAAAGATAATGACAGGACACTGGAAACAAGAAATAGGATGCAATGACATGGAGAACATGCCAGCTGTTTGCTATCACCTTAGAAGTACAGTGAGAGTCCATGTGAGGTAATGTGAATCCAAAATATACACTTAAGCATGCATGAGACAAAACTAGTTATTTCAAGTGTTAGGACACAAACAAGTAGATAAAGAAATAAGAAAGTTACACTCAGCAGAAGCACCTGTGAATTCACTCATCTGTATATTCATTCAACATCACTTTCTCATGTAGGAATCATCAGTATGTTATGCAAGAATATGTGTATGAAGGTGTAAGGAGTAGGACTAAAAGGGATGCCCGGTTGGCACAGTGGTAAAGAATCTGCTTGCCAATGCAGGTGATGCAAGAGACGTAGGTTCAATCTCTGGGTTGGGAAGGTCCCCTGAAGTAGGAAATGGCAACTGACTCCAGTATTCTTGCCTGGAAAATTCCATGGACAAAGAAGCCTGGCAGACTACAGTCCACAGTGCAGCAAAGAATCAGACATGACAGTGCATGCACATGCGTACACACACACACAGGACTAAAACACCATAGATTTTTAAGCAATATTCATCAAACCTACAAATTTTACTATGCATCAGTACACTAAGACCAACTGCTTCTTCTAGCCCATAATGTCAGTTTTCTCCTTGCAAAACTTGTGCAAAACTTGCAAAACAAGAGTCAGTTATTTTCTACCTGTTAAGGCCCCCAATTCTTTTTCTTATCGGCAACCATCAACTATGTCAGACTAGTGACTACCAGTCTGTACAAGAACCTAATGGTCATCCGGGTAATTCTGACTCTGTTTGACTCCCAAAGTGAAGTTAGTATTAAGGGCTCTTTGCTGGTTCATCAGTTTAAAGTCAGGCTTTAAAAAGGATGAGTATTAGGGATTTATTCATCCACCCATTCAATCAAAGGCTGACCGATTACTAAGCATTACACAAGATACTGGATATATATAATATACATACATACATACATACTGGGTTTCAAGTTCAAGGAAAATTGCACCACACTACATTCTGTGCTCCTTATAACACCATTCTTATTTGCTCAATCCTGCTACAGTGATCTTCCACTGCTTTTAAAACTGCATGTAACTCTTTCTATATATGAAGGAGGTGCTAGTGAGCTCATTATTATTCCAGAGTTTCTGCTGAAATAGGTTGTGGCCAATGCAACTACACATTCACATGTCAATTAACCACATAAAATAATTTTCAAGTTTCAAACATTCAAATAACAAGCCTCCCTCTCCTAGTTTCATGAGATCAAATTGTTTCAGTCTCCAGCACAGGGACTGTATACCCTTTCCCACTCCCACCCCAATTATCTGCAAGTTTGTACCAGAATTTCTTTTTCCCATGATTTCCCATCTGCCTAAAAATGAAATAGACCTATTGCTGCTAAGTTAGAGGCTTTCACTAATTACTCACTAGTTTCGCTAGTTTTCACTTCGTTTCTCACTAAGATTCATGGCACCTAACACTGCAAACACAACTCTCACCCAACCACTGGCCAGAATAGATGAAATTCCTGGCTGCCAGGAATCACCAAGTATTTTGACCTCCACAGTCCTAAATCAACATACCCTGCAACTGATGGCTGGTCTTCCAACTCCTGAGAGAAGCTGTAGCTCCCAGAGAGGAGAGGTGTGGGAGCAGGTATGCAGAGGGAGGGGAGGCTGTCGAGAGAGACCATGTGCTTTTCTGTGGCTAAGTCTATTGACAGTGCTCAGCCAGTGTTTCTCAAGTGGGTTTCCAGGGAACACTGAATTGGGTCCTGAGATTCATTAAAAATTGCTGGGTGGTACATACTATAGTAATAAGGGGGTTTCCCAGGTGGCTCAGTAGTAAAGAATCCACCTATAATGCAAGAGACATGGGTCCAATCCCTGGCTTGGGAGGATACCCTGGAGAAGAAAATGGCAACTCACCCCAGTATCCTTGCCTGGTGAATCCCATGGGCAGAGGTGCCTGGCAGGTGGGGTAGCAAAAGAGTCAGACACGACTTAGAGACTAAACAAAGGCATGCTAAATAAATACTTTCAGAAGTTATGTTGTTGAAAGAGCTATTTCATTTTTAACAGCAATCCTCATAATTAATTGATTATAAAACAAGTGTGTGTGTGTCAGAAAGAGACAGAGAAGATGTGATAGAAATGCTCTTGAAGAGCTAGGTTTCCAAGTGATGTAGGTGGAAACACTGTGTAAGCCAGACTTTGACCAGCTCCCTCCCCCACTCTCTACCATTTTCTCAGTATTTTATACTCAATCTCATCTGTAAATCTTTGCCTTGATCCTCAAAGGGCATAAACTCTCACCCTCGTGTCTGCTGCCTAGTGTTGCTTCCTTCCATCATAGCATCACACCCTCGGTCCCTGGACTTCCCCTCACCCCCAATGACCCCCACCAACCTCCCTCACCAGACCTGCATGCACTTAACCATCCAGGACAAATCTCTTCAGTTTGTGTTTCTGTGATCAGCTCCGGTTTTCCCTCCACATCCACAAAGGCAACTACTTCCTAGACATTTTCATCTGGACATTGCAGAAGCATCTTAGACCAAAAAAGTCTAAAGATAAGCTCATGTCTTCTTCAGTGGTCCTGATGATAGTAAAGTAGGAATGAGTTGCCCAGCTGGAAGCTGATGAATTGCTAAGTCTCAGAGCTGCTCACTGTCCTCCACTCCCACTGTTCTGCCCTCTCCATACCAACAGCCGCCATCTACCAAAGACGTGAGGGTCCACCTGGTCCCCTATCATATCCAAGGCCTTGATACATGTCATAAATGGTGGGCATCTTGGCTGTAAAGATATGGATTGAGCCTGTGTTCCACATCGACTTCACTCATACCTGTGTCACAGTATCCTGTGGAGGATATTACTATCCTCACTCTTAGATCCACAGAGACCCTGGGCACATATTAAGCTCCCAGTGCCTGCCCCTTTCCCTGCCCCCTCGTCTGTGTCCTGCCCCCTTGTCTGTGTCCTGCCCCCTCCTGCTGAGCAAGTCTGTTCTCATCAGCTTTCCTTCAGTTCCTCATCCACAACGCCACATCCTTTATCTAGAACATCCGGCACACATCTCACCCTGGCAACACCCACAGCCACCTGGCTTCAGCTCTAGCCTCTCTGCTCTAGGGAGGCCTCCTTCACCCTCAACCAGCTGCATCCCCCTGTATCATGGCAGCACTAGAGGAATGCACATTTCCTTCAAGCATACATCACAGCTGTGAACAGATATGTGAGGCCCAGAGCAGAAAGAAACTTACATAAGCACATGCATAATGTCCATTTTCTCCTCACTGCAACCAGAGCAAATGCTTGAAATAAAGCAGATGGTTAATAAACACAAGATGAAATAATAATAAAAGAATGGAGCTTATTATATATATAAATTACTTTAAATTCACTCTTTTCTTTCTAATCTCTTATCTCCTCCTTCAGTCTTTTTCTTCTTCTTTACAGTGGAAACAGTAACCACCAGGAGTGGAAACAGTGGGTGTTTGATTTTGGAGAAGCAGAGGTCACAGTATATGGTGATGTCAGTCAGGAATGCAGTCCTGTGCTGGATTCGGGCTGAGGGGAGCCTGCACTGGCCTCCGGGTCAGTGTTCCTGTCTTTGCCCCTGTGTTACTCTGACAGCACCAGCGGCACTGTCCTCTCCCTGTAATTTACCTGCATGACTCCCCTCTCTCTGCTCCCCCTCAGCTTTTCCTCCTGTCCTGCCTGAGCTTCAAGCTTCCTTCTCCCTCTTTCACAGGCCTCTCTCTCCTTCTCCACCTCAGAATCTCTGAGGCAAACTGACTTCCCTCACCTAGTGCTTGGTATTTGAATCCCCATCATCTGGCTTTTGTTCTTCCAGTAAGCTCAGAAATGATCTCCCTGGAGCCAAGAGTCTCACCTATAGAAGAACAAGAGCTCCTATCATTGAGCCCTTAGTAACAGGCAGGCATCTGCAAGGTGTCCTGTGTGTACAGTATCATGGAATGCTGACAGACAGACATTATAACCAAGAGAGTCACTTCCAGTGTATGAAGAAAATGCAGATCTCGGGCCTTGTCCATTGAGGACAAGCACTGAGGTCCAGGCCCTCACCCATCACCTCCTGACATCAAGGGCCAACACAATGTCTCTCCACAGGAGCTCTACTAAGCCCCAGGCTAACTAATGAAGGGGTCTGGGACTTTAGACACCAACAAATATAGGAAAGCTATGAAAAATGTAGGGAAGGTGACCAGGCAGGAACTTCACAACCTGAGGAATAATATAAGCTCCTGGGTTTTCTTTCCTCCTTCATCCTTGATGGCGTGCTAGAGTGGCCTGGTCTCAGGATCAGCTCTACACAAAGGACTGGGGAAAGGATGTCTGATAGGAAAAAACATCATTTTTAATAGTTGTTGACCAACCAAAAACGAAAAGGAAAACTGACCCCCTTCGGAATCAGTGTGGCAAAGTGGAGAACCGAACTTTCCCCCTGAGGAGGGGGCAGATGGCACTCCTACCCGCTCTTCCAGCAGCAACAAGGCAGAATGAGGTGGCTCAGAGGGTTGATAGTGAGCCGACAATCTAAAAAGAAAATGAGCAAAAGACAGAGACTCCACTGAGAGAACACACAGAAGATAAACATATGCAAATGTGGTCACTTTTTTTCCAGTAGTCACTATGGATGTGAGAGTTGGACTGTAAAGCAAGCCGAGCACCAAAGAATTGATGCTTTTAAACTGTGGTGTCAGAGAAGACTCTTAAGAGTCCCTTGGACTGTGAGGACATCCAACCTGTCCATCTTAAAGGAGATCAGTCCTGGGTGTTTATTGGAAGTAGTGATGTTGAAGCTGAAACTCCAATACTTTGGCCACCTGATGCAAAGAGGTGACTCATTGGAAAAGCCCCTGATGCTGGGAAAGATTGAGGGCAGGAGGAGAAGGGGACGACAGAGGATGAGATGGTTGGATGGCATCACCAAATCAATGGACATGGGTTTGGGTTGACACCGGGAGTTGGTGATAGACATGGAGGCCTGGTGTGCTGTGGTTCATGTGGTCACAAAAAGTAGGACATGATTGAGCAACTGAACTGAACTGAACTGAAGATGATCTTTTACCATTAGAAAATTGCCCATTAAAACCATGAAGAGATATTGCCATACATCCATCTATTACAACAGCTAAAATTTTAAAATGGTGACAGTAGCAGCCATGTAGCAAAATTAGATCTCTCACATATTGCCTCTGAAAATATTAAAATGGTACAGCCATTGTGTAGTTTTCAGTCCATTTGCCCTCTGATGGAGAATGATAAGGAAACAATTCCATTCACCATTGCAATGAAAAAAATAAAATACTTAGGGATATACCTACCTAAAGAAACTAAAGACCTATATATCGAAAACTATGAAACACTGATGAAAGAAATCAAAGAGGATACTAATAGATGGAGAAATATACCACGTTCATGGATCGGAAGAGTCAATATAGTGAAAATGAGTATACTACCCAAAGCAATCTATAGATTCAATGCAATCCTTATCAAGCTACCAGCAGTATTTTTCACAGAATTAGAACAAATGATTTCAAGATTTGTATGGAAATACAAAAAACCTCAAATAGCAAAAGCAATCTTGAGAAAGAAGAATGGAACTGGAGGAATCAACTTGCCTGACTTCAGGCTCTACTACAAAGCCACAGTCATTAAGACAGTATGGTACTGGCACAAAGACAGAAATATAGATCAATGGAACAAAATAGAAAGCCCAGAGATAAATCCACACACCTATGGACACCTTATCTTCGACGAAGGAGGCAAGAATATACAATGGAGTAAAGACAATCTCTTTAACAAGTGGTGCTGGAAAACTGGTCAACCACTTGTAGAAGAATGAAACTAGATCACTTTCTAACACCACACACAAAAATAAACTCAAAATGGATTAAAGATCTAAA
>SJYW01015184.1:562579-576596 GCA_006410735.1 Raphicerus campestris
AGAGAGAGAGAGAGAGAGAGAGAGAGAGAGAGAGAGAGAGAGAGAGAGAGAGAGAGAGAGAGAAAGGATAAGAGGCTTATGAGAGCTTCCTGATGGGATAGACTGACTGTGGGGGATACCTGGGATACTGGGTCTTGTTCCGATGGGCAGGGCCATGCTCAGTAAATCTTTAATCCAATATTCTGTTGAGGGGTGGAGCTCTGTTTCCTCCCTGCTATTTACCTCAGGCCAAACTATGGTGGAATTAATGAGTGAATGGATGGTATCAATGGGCAAGAATCTCAATAAATTCTGGGAGTTGGTGATGGATAGGGAGGCCTGGCATGCTGCAATCCATGGGGTCGCAAAAAGTCAGACAGGACTGAGCAACTGAACAGAATGAAGATAATGGTGACCTCCCTCAAATGATCCTATGTATGTACTGCTACAGTCCGTGCTCCCAACCCTGCATAAGGCCACCACCAAACCATGCCTTTGCCAGAGACTCCTGAACATCCACAGGCAAGTCTTCTGTGGGGTCATTGTTTCTTTCTCCTGGGTCGTGGTGCTGGCATCACCAACTGAACTGAACTGAACAGCCATTCTGGAAAATAGTTTGGTACCTTCTTAAAAATACATTTAAAAAAAATTTTATTTTTACTTTATTTTACTTTACAATACTGGTTTGGTTTTGCCATACATTGACATGAATCCACCATGGGTGTATACGAGCTTTTAAATATATACATTTAACATATGCTGGGCATTTCACTCAAAATGAGGAAACTAATTAGTTTAATTCAGTCACTCAGTCATGCCTGACTGTTTATGACCCCATGGACTGCAGTATGCCAGGCTTCCCTTCCCATCACCAACACTGGAGCTTGATCAGACTCATGTCCATCAAGTCAGTAATGCCATCCAACCATCTCATCCTCTGTTATCCCCTTCTCCTCTTGTCTTCAATCTTTCCCAGCATCAGGGTCTTTTCTAATGAGTCAGTTTTTTTGCACCAGGTGGCCAAAGTAGTGGAGCTTCAGTTTAAGCATCAGTCTTTCCAATGAATATTCAGGACTGATTTCCTTTAGGATTGACTGGCTGGATCTCCTTGCAATCCAAGGGACTTTCGAGAGTCTTCTCTAACACCACATTTCAAAAGCATCAACTCTCCAGTGCTCAGCCTTCTTTATGGTCCAACTCTCACATCTATACATGACTACCAGAAAAACCATAGCTCTGACTAGATGGAATTTTGTCAGCAAAATAATGTCTCTCCTTTTTAATATGCTGTCTAAGTTTGTCATAGATTTTCTTCCAAGAAGCAAGTGTCTTTTAATATCATGGATGCTGTCACTATATTCAGTGATTTTGGAGCCAAAGAAAATTAAGTCTGTCACTGTTTCCATTGTTTCCCCCTCTATTTGCCATGAAGTGATGGGACCGGATGCCATGATTTTAGTTTTTTGAATGCTGAGTTTTAGGCCAGCTTTTTCACTCTCCTCTTTCACTTCCATCAAGAGGCTCTTTAGTTCTTCTTCACTTTCTGCCATAAGGGTTGTGTCATCTGCATAACTGAGGTTATTGATATTTCTTCAGGCAAACTTGATTCCAGCTGTGCTTCATCAGGCCCAGTATTTTGCATGATGTACTCTGCATATAAGTTAAATAAGCAGAGTGACAATATACAGCCTTGATGTACTCCTTTCCCAGTTTGGAAAGGAGTCCATTGTTTCATGTCTAGTTCTAACTGCTGCTTTTTGATCTGTATACAGATTTCTCAGGAGGCAGGTAAGGTGGTCTGGTATTTCCATCTCTTAGAATTTTCCACAGTTCGTTGTGATCCATGTCAAAGGCTTTGGCATAGTCAATAAAGTAGATGTTTTTCTGGAACTCTCTTGCTTTTTCTATGATTCAACGGATGTTGTCAATTTGATCTCTTGTTCCTCTGCCTTTTCTAAATACAGCTTGAACATTTGGAAGTTCATGGTTCACATATTGTTGAAGCCTGGCTTGGAGAATTTTGAGCATTAGTTTGCTAGCATGTGAGAAGAGTGCAATTGTTCAGTAGTTTGAATATTCTTTGGCATTGCCTTTCTTTGGGATTGGAATGAAAACTGACTTTTTCCAGTCCTGTGGCCGCTGCTGAGTTTTCCAAATTTGCTGGCATGTTGAGTGCAACACTTTAACAGCATCATCTTTTAGGATTTGAAACAGCTCAACTGGAATTCCATCACCTCCACTAGCTTTGTTTGTAGTGATGCTTCCTAAGGCCCATTTAACTTCACACTCCAGAATGCCTGGCTTTAGGTGAGTGATCACACCATCGTGGTTGTCTGGATCATGAAGATCTTTTTTTGCATAGCTCGTCTGTGTATTCTTGCCACGTCTTCTTAGTATCTTCTGCTTCTATTATGTCCATACCATTCCTGGCCTTTATTGTGCTCATCTTTGCATAAAATGTTCCCCTGGTATTTCTGTTTTTCTTGAAGAGATCTGTAACCTTTCCCATTCTGTTGTTTTCATCTATTTCTTTGCATTGTTCACTGATGAAGGCTTTCTTATCTCTCCTTGCTATTCTTTGGAACTCTGCATTCAGATGGGTATATCTTTGTTTTTCTCCTTGCCTTTAGCTTTGCTTCCTTTTCAGCTCCTCAGACAGCCATTTTGCCTTGTAAACATTCCTCGTGCTGTTGGAAGATGGTGTTTGCTATGACCAGTGTGTTCTCTTGGCAAAACTGTGTTAGCTTTTGTTCTGCTTCATTTTGTACTCCAAGGCCTATTACAATTGTGTTTTCTATCTCTTTAATTTAGTCATTTTGAAAGCAATATATAAATGGAATCATATAGCATGTAACCCATAGCCTTTTGATACTGGCTTATTTTCACTCCGTATAATTCTGTTGCAATACCACCAAGTGTTTAGTGTATTGAAAGCTCATTTCTTTCAATTGCTTAACAGTATTCCATGGTGTGAATGCCTCATGTCCAAGGGCAAAGAAGAAGCTCCAACAAGATGATAGGAGGGACAAAATCATGTTTAGAATCAAACCCTATACCCACCAGAGATACTCAGATGGCTCAAACAAAGCCTTGTGCACCCCAGGAGCCAGAGACCCCACAGAGACTGAGCAGACCTGCCTTTGAGTGAGTGAGAGTCTCCTGCAGAGCTATGGGTCATCAGTGGCCAGCCATGGAGACATGCACTCTGGCTGCAGTAGACCTGGGTCATGCAGTGTGTGGCATAAGCCCTCTTGGAGTAGGTCACCATTCATGCCACCATAGAGCCGCCGAGCAGGTGACCTACAAACCGCAGAACAATTTTACCAAAGAAAGTCTTGCGTTGTTAAGAAAGTTCTAGGACTCTCAATAGATTTCTCAAGCTGGGGATCTGGCAAAGGGACTGAGAACCCCCAGGGAATTCTCTTTGGAGGCCAGTGAGATTTGACTCCAGAACTTCCACAGAACTGGGGAAACAGATTTGGAGTACATGTTTGCTTGTACAAACAAGATAAAAAACTTTGTGCACACCAGGAGCCAAGAGATAGGAGCAGTGTCCCTGTTAGACCTTAGAGTCTTTTCCTAAGATCCGTCGCTCAAAAGATCACTGAGACTCGGATTTGATGCAAACAGCAGGAGGATTTATTACGCCGGCGCGCCGGGGTTGTCACCTCCGAGGAGGCACGAACCCCGAATGGTGGTTACAGAGAAATATTTAAGCACACAAATCAGAAACAGGTACAGGTGGGGTGGGGAGCGTCTGATTGGTAGGCAGGTTTTAACTTTTACAGGGATAGGCTCGTTTGTTATCAGGTCAAAAAACGGCGGGTCGGATCACATTTTGACAGTTAGCTGTCTCTTGGAAAAACAATTTCCTGGAAACAATCCCCCGGAAAGCCCCCAAGAGAGCCAAAAGGCCACATTCCAGGAGATAAGAAAACAACTCCCCGGGAAGCCCTTGGTAGAGTCAAAAGGCAACATTCCATGAGATAAGGACCTGCTCCTCCATTCTCTTTTTAGGAGAATTATGTAGCCCAGGGAAACGGGGCGTCCCTAAATTGGGGAGGTAACATATTCTCCTAATCTTCATTTTGAGGATATCTGATCCAGGAGCCCCAAATGGTAGTTGGAGGCAACTGCAGCAGTAACAGGAGTTTGAGAAAGTATCGCTAGCTTGTTTCCTCCTGAGATAAAATGTCTGACACTTGCAGGCTATTTCCTCCATTTGGCGACCCCTGCCCTTCCTACCTGTTACCCTCTCATCCCCACAAGAGACTGGGCCAGACTTTCCTGAGAGTGTCCAGGAGTCTCTGGTGAAGACATTGGTTGACAGTGGCCTGCTGCGGGGTCCAGGCACTGAATACAACAGTGCATGCACAAGTCTTTTTGAAGGTCATCTTTACCACAATTACCCCTACCACAGTTTGCCTCAGGCCAAAAACAGGGAGAGAACACAGCCCCACCCATCAACAGAGAGTTGGATTAAAGATTTACTGAGCATGGCTCCGCCCATCAGAATAAGACCTAGTTTCCCCCACAGTCAGTCTCTTCTATCAGGAAGCTTCCAAGAGCTTCTTATCCTTATCCATCAGAGAGCAGAGAGAATGAAAAACACAATCACAGAGAACTAAACAAACTGATCACACGGATCACAGCCTTGTTTAACTCAGTGAAACTATGAGCCATGCCATGTAGAGTCACCCAAGATGGACGGGTCATGGTGGAGAGTTCTCACAAAACGTAGTCCACTGGAGAAGGGAATGGCAAACCACTTCAGTACTCCTGCCTTGAGGACCCCATGAACAGTAATGAAAAAACTTATATCAGCACAAAGAATATGTGTATACTTATGGCTGATTCATGTTGAGGTTTGACAAAGAAACAGAAAAATTCTGTAAAGCAATTTTTCTTCATTAAAAAAAAAAAAACCAAAACCAAAACCAAAACCAAAACAACTTAATGTATGTAAATAGTCACAGGCCAAACTATGGTAGAGGTAATAGTGGTAATGGCGACCTCCTTCCAAAGGACTTGTGCACACACTGTTGTATTCAGGGCCTCTGACCCTGCAGCAGGCCACTGTCAACCCATGCCCCTGCCAGAGACTCCTGGACACTCACAAGCAAGTACGGCTTAGTCTCTTGTGGGGACACTGCTCCTATTTCCTGGCTCCAGGTGCTCACAGGTTTTGTTTGTGCCTTCTGAGAGTTTGTCAGAAGTCCTGTGGAAGTTCCATAATCAAATTACAGAATCGGGCAGTAAACAGTGCAAACCTGAAAGCAACACAAATGTCCCTCAACATATAAAGCAAGTGTTAGAACATTTGCACCACGGAATATTATTCAGCAGTGGAAAGAAATGAGCTTTAGATACACTCAACACATAGCTGGATCACAACAGAATTAATACTGAGTGAAAATAAGCCAGTATCAAAAGGCTATATGTTACATACTATATGATTTCATTTATATAACACTTCCAAAATGACAAAATTAAGAGGTAGAAAGCAGAATAATAAGTGTCAGAGATTAGTAATGGGGAAAGGGATCTTTGCAGAGGTGGAACAATTGTGTGTGTGTGTATGTGTGTGTGTTTTCAGTTGGCTTCATGACTTGCAGCATCTGTCCCTATCAGGGAATGAACCAGGTCTCCAGAAGTGAAAGCTCTGAGTCCTAACCACTGGACCACCAGGGAACTTGCAACAATTCTGTCTCTTGATTGTAGTGATGTTTAAACAAATCAGCACATGTTATAAAACTGTATAGAACTACACACACAAACATGCATGCACATACACTCATTCACATACACACACAAGTGTATGTGAAACCAGCAAAACTGAAAAAAAGGTCTCTAAAAAATACCAATGTCAGTTTTCAGGTTTTAACATTGTACTATACTTCTGTAAGATGTTATCGTTGGGGAAAACAGGGGAAAGGCTACACAGGATCTTTGTGTACTATGTATGCTGTTTCTTGTGAACCTGTAAAATAAAAACTTAAAAGAAAAAACAAATCAACAGGGCTCATTGGTCATCTGTTCCTTAATTTCCCCAAACATGTACCTGCTTTGAATACCCAACATTGGCATATNAAAACCAAAACCAAAACCAAAACAACTTAATGTATGTAAATAGTCACAGGCCAAACTATGGTAGAGGTAATAGTGGTAATGGCGACCTCCTTCCAAAGGACTTGTGCACACACTGTTGTATTCAGGGCCTCTGACCCTGCAGCAGGCCACTGTCAACCCATGCCCCTGCCAGAGACTCCTGGACACTCACAAGCAAGTACGGCTTAGTCTCTTGTGGGGACACTGCTCCTATTTCCTGGCTCCAGGTGCTCACAGGTTTTGTTTGTGCCTTCTGAGAGTTTGTCAGAAGTCCTGTGGAAGTTCCATAATCAAATTACAGAATCGGGCAGTAAACAGTGCAAACCTGAAAGCAACACAAATGTCCCTCAACATATAAAGCAAGTGTTAGAACATTTGCACCACGGAATATTATTCAGCAGTGGAAAGAAATGAGCTTTAGATACACTCAACACATAGCTGGATCACAACAGAATTAATACTGAGTGAAAATAAGCCAGTATCAAAAGGCTATATGTTACATACTATATGATTTCATTTATATAACACTTCCAAAATGACAAAATTAAGAGGTAGAAAGCAGAATAATAAGTGTCAGAGATTAGTAATGGGGAAAGGGATCTTTGCAGAGGTGGAACAATTGTGTGTGTGTGTATGTGTGTGTGTTTTCAGTTGGCTTCATGACTTGCAGCATCTGTCCCTATCAGGGAATGAACCAGGTCTCCAGAAGTGAAAGCTCTGAGTCCTAACCACTGGACCACCAGGGAACTTGCAACAATTCTGTCTCTTGATTGTAGTGATGTTTAAACAAATCAGCACATGTTATAAAACTGTATAGAACTACACACACAAACATGCATGCACATACACTCATTCACATACACACACAAGTGTATGTGAAACCAGCAAAACTGAAAAAAAGGTCTCTAAAAAATACCAATGTCAGTTTTCAGGTTTTAACATTGTACTATACTTCTGTAAGATGTTATCGTTGGGGAAAACAGGGGAAAGGCTACACAGGATCTTTGTGTACTATGTATGCTGTTTCTTGTGAACCTGTAAAATAAAAACTTAAAAGAAAAAACAAATCAACAGGGCTCATTGGTCATCTGTTCCTTAATTTCCCCAAACATGTACCTGCTTTGAATACCCAACATTGGCATATGGCCATCTGGTCCAGACACCCAAGAAAGAAGCTGACTTCAGTCTCTCTCCTCCTGCATCCAGTTAGGAACAGCTTCCTAGCTCAGTCAGCCCTGATAAAAATCTCAGGAGCAGATTTCCCCCTCTCTTATCACTGCCAATCCAGAGCCATCTGACCACATCCATCCCTGTCAATCTCAGCCTCACCCAAATCCAATTTCAGCTCTCCTGTGGGTCAACTTCACCAACACAGAATTCCTCACCCCAAATATTGTAATGTTTCTCACATCTGTGCCTTTCAGCAAACTTTATCCCACCTGCTGGGAAAGTCCTCATATCCTCTCTCAAGCTTATAAGAACTTTTACAAATGGCTTCGAATCTTGTCTCATGATGAAGAGTACTCTAGGTCCCCCAAGACCAAGGAATTCTCACCTCTTCAGCAACTACCCTCTTCTTCTCACATAATTAAATCCTAGCACTTGTCACCTTAACCTGTAATTATTTAGTTGTGTGTTTGAAACCCACCTCCTAATTTTGCAATCATCTCATCTTATTGAATAAAAAATATGCATGTTGGACTTTCTAATGGTCTAGTGGTTAAGAATCCACCTGCCAATGCAGGAGACACAGGTTGTATCCCTGGTCTGGGAAGGCTGAATATGCTATGGAGTAACTAAATGCACGAGCCACAACTACTGAAGCCCATGCACCCTGGAGCCTGTACTCTGCAACAAGAGAAGTTACTGCAATGGAGCCTGAGCACTGAAACTAGAGAGTAGCCCTTGCCTGCTGCAATTAGAAAAAGCCCACGCCAAGCAACAAAGACTCAGCACAGCCAACAAACAAACAAAACACAAACAAACTTAAAAACTATGCATGTTAAGTACATTATGAATGGAATAGCATTTTCTGTTTTGGACTGAGGACTTTTCAGCAATTTCGAGCAAAAATCCTCTGTATTATTAAATGACTACTTAAATAGACCTTTAATACAGCATACATTCCAGAGTTTATGGATGGTCTCTATACTACTTGTTTGCCAGTGTTTCCTCTAAACTTGAAAACTAGCTTTTCAAGAAGTATATTCTTCATAGTCCACAAACTAAGATACCACAGTCCCACAAATCTTTCCTACTCAGGTAGAATGAACAACTGGAATGTTGTTAAATGACAAGGGCTGAGGGAAATTTGCAAAATGGTAGTCATGTACACACACTAATGGTGAATACAGATACACAGCAATAGAGACACAGATAGTAGCTATGATGAACATATACATATACCAATAGCAGATGGACCCATAGTGATGGTGGACATTGACACAGCAATATCAAACTGAATGTCACATATTGGGAAATCATTGTATATTGCTGAAAAGCAGAGGCATTACTTTGCTGATTAAGGTCCACTTAGTCAAGGCTATGGTTTCTCCTGTGGTCATGTATGGATGTGAGAGTTGGACTGTGAAGAAAACTAAGCGTCAAGGAATTGATGCTTTTGAACTGTGGTGTTGGAGAAGACTGCTGAGAGCCCCTTGGGCTGCAAGGAGATCCAAGCAGTCCATTCTGAAGGAGATCAGCCCTGGGATTGCTTTGGAAGGAATGATGCTAAAGCTGAAACTCCAGTACTTTGGCCACCTCATGCGAAGAGTTGACTCATTGGAAAAGACTGATGCTGGAAGGTATTGGGGGCAGGAGGAAAAGGGGACGACCGAGGATGAGATGGTTGGATGGCATCGCTGACTTGATGGACATGAGTCTGAGTGATCTCCGGGTGTTGGTGGTGGACAGGGAGGCCTAGCGTGCTGCAATTCATGAGGCTGCAAAGAGTCAGACACGACTGAGAGACTGAACTGAACAGAACTGAGTAAACAAAAAGTTCAGAAACAAATACAGATCTAAAATCATTCAATTTCCTAAATAAGTAATCGACTGAAAAAACAAAACAAAACAAAACAAAACAAAACACAACACAACCAGCATGTATAGAAGTTTTGCTGAAAAAAAAAATACAATCAAATATCAAGATTACTGCTAATCACAAAGAAGCCAACATCTCAAATTAATGATTATAGTTGACTTTCTTTGTATGGGTAGATGCAAGAGTCTGGGCTCACTGAAATCATTCCTTTGATATGCATGTTAAAGAGGTTCTGTCTGGGGCCTGCATCCTGTTTCTCCCCATCCCAGTCCCTTAGGTATATCATTAGGGGCAGCTGCAGTGGCCAAGAGCTTAATGGCAAGCAACATTCTTTGTTTACTAAAATGGCAGGCAACACTTTTTGTCCAACATTCAGTGCAGGAAAATATAGGAATTTTATATCCTTATAAAGGCATTTGACTATCCCTTTCATTGAATAATTGCCCAGTGAAACATTAGTTGTTGCAATCATGGGCGACAAGGAGCAGAGTGGTGGATGATGCATCTCTCAAGAAAAAAATTAAAACCATCAAGTGCTATTCTGGTTCATGAATAATTACCTGTCAGGACTTCGCTTTGATAGTAGCTAAAGCCCTTAGCAAAATTCTCCAAGCCAGGCTTCAGCAATATGTGAACCATGAACTTCCAGGTGTTCAAGCTGATTTTAGAAAAGTCAGAGGAACCAGAGATCAAATTGCCAACATCCACTGGATCATTGATAAAGCAAGAGAGCTCCAGAGAAACATCTACTTCTGCTTTACTGACTATGCCAAAGCCTTTGACTGTGTGGATCACAATAAACTCTGGAAAATCCTGAAAGAGATGGGAATACTAGGCCACCTGACCTGCCTCTTGAGAAACCTATTTGTATGCAGGTCAGGAAGAAACAGTTAGAACTGGACAGGGAACAACAGACTGGTTCCAAACAAGAAAAAGAGTACATCAAGGCTGTATATTGTCATCCTGCTTATTTAACTTATATACAGAGTACATCATGAGATATGCTGGACTGGAAGAAGCATAGGCTAGAGTCAAGGTTGCCAGGAGAAATATCAATAACCTCAGATATGCAGATGACACCACCCTTATGGCAGAAAGTGAAGAGGAACTAAAAAGCCTCTTGATGAAAGTGAAAGAGGAGAGTGAAAAAGTTGGCTTAAAGCTCAACATTCAGAAAACGAAGATCATGGCATCCGGTCCCACCACTTCATGGGAAATAGATGGGGAAACAGTGGAAACAGTGTCAGACTTTGTTTTGGGGGGCTCCAAAATCACTGCACATGGTGATTGTAGCATGAAATTAAAAGACGGAACGAAAATGATGACTGACCTAGATAGCACATTCAAATGTAGAGACATTACTTTGCCGACTAAGGTCCGTCTAGTCAAGGCTATGGTTTTTCCAGTGGTTATGTATGGATGTGAGAATTGGACTATGAAGAAAGCTGAGTGCCAAATAACTGATTTTTTTGAAGTGTGGTGTTGGAGAAGACTCTCGAGAGTCCCTTGGGCTTCAAGGAGATCCAACCAGTCCATTCTAAAGGAGATCAGTCCTGGGTGTTCTTTGGAAGGACTGATGCAAAAACTGAAACTCCAATATTTTGGCCACCTCATGTGAAAAGTTGACTTGTTGGAGAAAACTCTGATGCTGGGAGGGATTGGGGGCAGGAGGAGAAGGGGACGACAGAGGACGAGATGGCTGGATGGCATCACCAACTTGATGGACGTTAGTTTGAGTCCATCAAGTTAGTTGGGAGTTGGTGATGGACAGGGAAGCCTGGCGTGCTGCGATTCATGGGGTCGCAAAGAGTCAGACATGACTGAGTGAACTCAACTGAAAGCCCTTAGCAGGTACCTGCAACCATCAATACTTGATACCACTGAAATACCTCTCCCTTATTCACAAGAAAAACCTGATGGTCTTCCAAATAATCGATGGCACACTAAGCGCGGGCGGCTGCAAGAGCAGGGCTGGCGCACTAAGCTGGCCAGGAGGAGCTACCTCGCGTCCGAGGTCAGGGGCAGCAAACTAGAGTGCCAAGCTGCAATGGCGCAGGAATGGCCAAGAGGAGCTACCCTGTGTCTGAGGTCAGTGACAGCCGGGAGGACACAGCCTGCGTCCGAGGTCAGGGGCGGCTGGAAGAAGCTACCTCACACTTGAGGCCAGGGGCAGTGACCCTGAGGAGCCACCCCGAGCCTGAGGCCAGGGGCAGCAGCTGGGAGGAGCCACCCACACCTGAGGCCAGGGCCGGTGGCTGGGAGAGCAACCCGAGGAACGGTGGCTGCGCAGGCACAGGAGGGCCTAGAGGAGCTATCCCACATTGAAGGTCAAGAATGGCAGTGGTAAGGAGATAATCCTCATCCAAGTTAAGGAGCAGCAGCTGTGCTTTGCTGGAGCAGCGTGAAGAGATACTCCACGCCCAAGGTAAGAGAAACCCAAGTAAGATGGTAGGTGTTGCAAGAGTGCATCAGAAGGCAGACACACTGAAACCATACTCACAGAAAATCAGTCAATCTAATCATACTAGGACCACAGCCTTGTCTAACTCAATAAAACCAAGTCATGCCCGCGGGGCAACCCAAGACGTCACGTGGAGAGGGCTGAGAGAATGTGGTCCACTAGAGAAGGGAATGCCAAACTACTTTGTATTCTTGCCTTGAGAACCCCATGAACAGTATGAAAAGGCAAAATGATAGGATACCAAAAGAGGAACTCCCCAGGTCATTAGGTGCCCAATATGCTACTGGAGGTCAGTGGAGAAATAACTCCAGAAAGAATGAAGGAATGGAGCCAAAGCAAAAACAATACCTAGTTGTGCATGTGACTGGTGATAGAAGCAAGGTCTGATGCTGTAAAGAGCAATATTGCATAGGAACGTGGAATGACAAGTCCATGAATCAAGACAAATTGTAAGTGGTCAAACAAGAGATGGCAAGGGTGAATGTCGACATTCTAGGAATCAGTGAACTAAAATGGACTGGAATGGGTGAATTTAACTCAGATGACTATTATATCTACTACTGTGGGCAGGAATCCCTCAGAAGAAATGGAGCAGCCATCATGGTCAACAAAAGAGTCCAAAATGCAGTACTTGAATGCAATCTCAAAAATTACAGAGTGATCTCTGTTCGTTTCCAAGGCAAACCATTCAATATCACAGTTATCCAAGTCTATGCCCCAACTAGTAATGCTGAAGAAGCTGAAGTTGAACAGTTTTATGAAGACCTACAAGATCTTTTAGAACTAACACCTTCCCCAAAGATGTCCTTTTCATTATAGGGGACTGGAATGCTGAAGTAGGAATTCAAGAAACACCTGGAGTAACAGGCAAATTTGGCCTTGGAATGTGGAATGAAGCAGGGCAAAGACTAATACAGTTTTGCCAAGAACATGCACTGGTCATAGCAAACATCTTTTTCCAACAACACAAGAGAAAACTCTACACATGGACATAACAAGATGGTCAACACCTAAATCAGACAGATTATATTCTTTGCAGCGAAAGATGGAAAAGCAAAACAAGATGGTCAACAAAAACAAGACCAGGAGCTGACTGTGGCTCAGATCATGAACTCCTTATTGCCAAATTCAGATTGAAATTGAAGAAAGTAGAGAAAACCGCTAGACCACTCAGGTATTACCTAAATCAAATCACTTATGATTATACAGTGGAAGTGAGAAATAGATTTAAGGGCCTGGATCTGATAGATAGAGTGCCTGATGAACTATGCAATGAGGTTTGTGACGTTGTACAGGAGACAGGGATCAAGACCATCCCCATGGAAAAGAAATGCAAAAAAGCAAAAAGGCTGTCTGGGAAGGCCTTACAAATAGCTGTGAAAAGAAGAGAGGTGAAAAGCAAAGGAGAAAAGGAAAGTATAAGCATCCGAATGCAGAGTTCCAAAGAATAGCAGGAAGAGATAAGAAAGCCTTCTTCAGCGATCAATGTAAAGAAATAGAGGAAAACAACAGAATGGGAAAGACTAGAGATCTCTTCAAGAAAATTAGAGATACCAAGGGAAGATGGGCTCAATAAAGGACAGAAATGGTATGGACCTAACAGAAGCAGAAGATATGAAGAAGAGGTGGCAAGAATACATGGAAGAACTGTACAAAAGATCTTCATGACACAGATAATCATGATGATGTGATCACTCATCTAGAGCCAGACATCTTGGAATGTGAAGTCAAGTGGGCCTTAGAAAGCATCATTACGAACAAAGCTAGTGGAGGTGATGGAATTCCATTTGATCTATTTCAAGTCCTGAAAGATGATGCTGTGAAAGTGCTGCACTCAACATGCCAGCAAATTTGGAAAACTCAGCAGTGGCCACAAGACTGAAAAAGGTCAGTTTTCATTCCAATCCCAAAGAAAGGCAATGCCAAAGAATGCTCAAAATACCACACAATTGCACTCATCTCACATGCTACTAAAGTAATGCTCAAAATTCTCCAAGCCAGGCTTCAGCAATACATGAACCGTGAACTTCACTTCCTGATGTTCAATCTGGTTTTAGAAAAGGCAGAGGAACCAGAGATCAAATTGCCAACATCCACTGGATCCTGGAAAAAGTAAGAGAGTTCCAGAAAAACATCTATTTCTGCTTTATTGACTATGCCAAAGCCTTTGACTGTGTGGATCACAATAAACTGTGGAAAATCCTGAAAGAGATGGGAATACTAGACTACCTGACCTGCCTCTTGAGAAATCTGTATGCAGGTCAGGAAGCAACAGTTAGAACTGGACATGGAACAACACTCTGGTTCCAAATAGGAAAAGGAGTACGTCAAGGCTGTATCTTGTCACCCTGCTTATTTAACTTCTATGCAGAGTACATTATGAGAAAGGCTGGACTGGAAGAAACACAAGCTGGAATCAAGATTGC
>SJYW01015184.1:584704-602351 GCA_006410735.1 Raphicerus campestris
ATCAAGACCATCCCCATGGAAAAGAAATGCAAAAAAGCAAAAAGGCTGTCTGGGAAGGCCTTACAAATAGCTGTGAAAAGAAGAGAGGTGAAAAGCAAAGGAGAAAAGGAAAGTATAAGCATCCGAATGCAGAGTTCCAAAGAATAGCAGGAAGAGATAAGAAAGCCTTCTTCAGCGATCAATGTAAAGAAATAGAGGAAAACAACAGAATGGGAAAGACTAGAGATCTCTTCAAGAAAATTAGAGATACCAAGGGAAGATGGGCTCAATAAAGGACAGAAATGGTATGGACCTAACAGAAGCAGAAGATATGAAGAAGAGGTGGCAAGAATACATGGAAGAACTGTACAAAAGATCTTCATGACACAGATAATCATGATGATGTGATCACTCATCTAGAGCCAGACATCTTGGAATGTGAAGTCAAGTGGGCCTTAGAAAGCATCATTACGAACAAAGCTAGTGGAGGTGATGGAATTCCATTTGATCTATTTCAAGTCCTGAAAGATGATGCTGTGAAAGTGCTGCACTCAACATGCCAGCAAATTTGGAAAACTCAGCAGTGGCCACAAGACTGAAAAAGGTCAGTTTTCATTCCAATCCCAAAGAAAGGCAATGCCAAAGAATGCTCAAAATACCACACAATTGCACTCATCTCACATGCTACTAAAGTAATGCTCAAAATTCTCCAAGCCAGGCTTCAGCAATACATGAACCGTGAACTTCACTTCCTGATGTTCAATCTGGTTTTAGAAAAGGCAGAGGAACCAGAGATCAAATTGCCAACATCCACTGGATCCTGGAAAAAGTAAGAGAGTTCCAGAAAAACATCTATTTCTGCTTTATTGACTATGCCAAAGCCTTTGACTGTGTGGATCACAATAAACTGTGGAAAATCCTGAAAGAGATGGGAATACTAGACTACCTGACCTGCCTCTTGAGAAATCTGTATGCAGGTCAGGAAGCAACAGTTAGAACTGGACATGGAACAACACTCTGGTTCCAAATAGGAAAAGGAGTACGTCAAGGCTGTATCTTGTCACCCTGCTTATTTAACTTCTATGCAGAGTACATTATGAGAAAGGCTGGACTGGAAGAAACACAAGCTGGAATCAAGATTGCTGGGAGAAATATCAATAACCTCAGATATGCAGATGACACCACCCCTATGGCAGAAAGTGAAAAGGAGCTAAAAAGCCTCTTGATGAAAGTGATAGAGGAGAGTGAAAAAGTTGGCTTAAAGCTCAACATTCAGAAAATGAAGATCATGGCATCTGGTCCCATCGCTTCATGGGAAATAGATGGGGAAACAGTGGAAACAGTGTCAGACTTTATTTTTGGGGGGCTCCAAAATCACCGCAGATGGTGACTGCAGCCATGAAATTTGAAGACGCTTACTCCTTGGAAGAAAAGTTATGGCCAACGTAGATAGCACATTCAAATGTAGAGACATTACTTTGCCGACTAAGGTCCGTCTAGTCAAGGCTATGATTTTTCCTGTGGTCATGTATGGATGTGAGATTCGGACTGTGAAGAAGGCTGAGAGCTGAAGAATTGATGCTTTTGAACTGTGGTGTTGGAGAAGACTCTTGAAAGTCCCTTGGACTGCAAGGAGATCCAACCAGTCCATTCTGAAGGAGATCAACCATGGGATTTCTTTGGAAGGAATGATGCTAAAGCTGAAACTCCAGTACTTTGGCCACCTCATGCAAAGAGTTGACTCATTGGAAAAGACTCTGATGCTGGGAGGGATTGGGGATAGGAGGAGAAGCGGACGATCAAGGATGAGATGGCTGGATGGCATCGCAGACTCGATGGATGTGAGTCTGAGTGAACCCCGAGATATGATAATGAACAGGGAGGCCTGGTGTCTGTGATTCACGGGGTCGCAAAAAGTCGGGCACGACTGAGTGACTGCACTGAACTGAACTGATCATCATCAGAATGATGGTGGTGTTGGAGTAGCCACTAATTCATGTCTGAGTCTTGCAACCCCATGAAATGTAGCCCGCCATGTTCCTCTGTGCATGGAATTTCTCAGGCAAGAATTCTGGAGTGGGTTGCTGTTTCATTCTCCAGGGGATATTCCTAATCCAAGATTTAACCCGAGTCTCCTATATTGCAGTTAGATACCTTACAAACTAACTGAGCCACCAGGAAAGATTTAAAGGGATTTAAAGAAGGTATAGTGAACATTCGTGGCACAAGTTTGGAAGCATTCATCTTACCTGCTTGCACCATTCCTCTAATGTCTGCCTGCCACCATAGACAATTACTGGGGAAGATTCAGTACATGTATGTCAGGAGAGACTGTCTGTACAGGAGAGCTGAATACAGTTAGTAAATCGGGGAAGGACAAAAAGTACTTCCTGTACTCTGCAATTTGTTAATGTTTCCAAAGAGAGAATCTAGAGGTAGATCACAGAACAGAATTTATATAAAAACGGTCACTGGTAGAAACAGACAAGTATTCTAAACAACTCAACTCTACACACGAGGATGTGCAATTTGTGTTCTTCCAAGGTGAGACTTCCAGATTGATGGAAAGAAACTGCAAGAAAAGCAGAAGCAAACACGTGCTCCCATCATCAAATATAGCTTAGGTTTAAAACTAAAACATGAGAAAAAAATAACAGTAGGAATCAAAGCCAGTGTGAAACCAACATAAAAGTCATTCCAAATTAAAAAAAAAATNAAGACTCTTGAAAGTCCCTTGGACTGCAAGGAGATCCAACCAGTCCATTCTGAAGGAGATCAACCATGGGATTTCTTTGGAAGGAATGATGCTAAAGCTGAAACTCCAGTACTTTGGCCACCTCATGCAAAGAGTTGACTCATTGGAAAAGACTCTGATGCTGGGAGGGATTGGGGATAGGAGGAGAAGCGGACGATCAAGGATGAGATGGCTGGATGGCATCGCAGACTCGATGGATGTGAGTCTGAGTGAACCCCGAGATATGATAATGAACAGGGAGGCCTGGTGTCTGTGATTCACGGGGTCGCAAAAAGTCGGGCACGACTGAGTGACTGCACTGAACTGAACTGATCATCATCAGAATGATGGTGGTGTTGGAGTAGCCACTAATTCATGTCTGAGTCTTGCAACCCCATGAAATGTAGCCCGCCATGTTCCTCTGTGCATGGAATTTCTCAGGCAAGAATTCTGGAGTGGGTTGCTGTTTCATTCTCCAGGGGATATTCCTAATCCAAGATTTAACCCGAGTCTCCTATATTGCAGTTAGATACCTTACAAACTAACTGAGCCACCAGGAAAGATTTAAAGGGATTTAAAGAAGGTATAGTGAACATTCGTGGCACAAGTTTGGAAGCATTCATCTTACCTGCTTGCACCATTCCTCTAATGTCTGCCTGCCACCATAGACAATTACTGGGGAAGATTCAGTACATGTATGTCAGGAGAGACTGTCTGTACAGGAGAGCTGAATACAGTTAGTAAATCGGGGAAGGACAAAAAGTACTTCCTGTACTCTGCAATTTGTTAATGTTTCCAAAGAGAGAATCTAGAGGTAGATCACAGAACAGAATTTATATAAAAACGGTCACTGGTAGAAACAGACAAGTATTCTAAACAACTCAACTCTACACACGAGGATGTGCAATTTGTGTTCTTCCAAGGTGAGACTTCCAGATTGATGGAAAGAAACTGCAAGAAAAGCAGAAGCAAACACGTGCTCCCATCATCAAATATAGCTTAGGTTTAAAACTAAAACATGAGAAAAAAATAACAGTAGGAATCAAAGCCAGTGTGAAACCAACATAAAAGTCATTCCAAATTAAAAAAAAAATTATCAAGGATTCATTCTCCATGGACTTTTAAATATTTATTATAGTGTTCACATCCAGTGGTCAAAGTGTTGGAGCATCAGCTTCAGCAACAGTCCTTCCAGTGAATATTTAGGGTTGACTTCCTTTAGGATCAACTAGTTTGATCTCCCGGAGAAGGCAATGGTAACCCACTCCAGTACTCTTGCCTGGAAAATCCCATGGACGGAGGAGCCTGGTAGGCTGCAGTCCATGGGGTCGCTAAGAGTCGGACACAACTGGACGACTTCACTTTCACTTTTCAGTTTCATGCATTGGAGAAGGAAATGGCAACCCACTCCAGTGTTCTTGCCTGGAGAATCCCAGGGGGAGCGTTGTGGGCTGCTGTCTGTGGTGTCGCACAGAGTCAGACACGACTGAAGCGACTTAGCAGCAGTTTGATCTCCTTGCTCTCCAAGGGAGTCTCAACAGTCTTCTCCAGCACCACAATTGAAAAGCATCAATTTTTCAGTGCTCGGCCTTCTTTATGGCCCTACTCTCACATCTGTACATGACTACTGGAAAAAGCATAACTTTGACTAGATGGACCATTGTCATCAAGTCATGTCTCTGCTTTTTAATATGCTGTCTAAGATTGTCATAATATATACTCACTATTTCCATATATATTATTTTAAACATTTAATTAAATATCCAATACTATATTTTAACATGTACAATATACAGAGCTTTCCAGAAATGGAATTACCAGTCACATCTAAGGAAAACCTTACCTCAACTTCACCAAGTGTTCACCATTTTGGAAACTCTTATAAATGTATGTAGGTTTTTATATTTTAATTTCTTCTCAGAATGGTAAAGTAAATATGGGCAAAGAATGTTGATGCAATTTCAGTAAACCAAGGATGTTGCTGCCTTCAGCCACTACAGCCACCTCCTCTGTGAGCCCTGAGAGGATATGGGAGGGAGTAAAACAGGACACTGGCCCTAAGTAGTTAAGGTGCACATCAAAGGAATGTTTCAGTGAACTCAGACTCTTGCATCTTCCTATACACAGAAAAGCACTGAGGTCATTTACTTGAGATGTCTGTTTTTGTGATTAGAAGTCACCTTTTGTTGTTCAACTACGTGTTTTTGTTTTTCCCTTTTTATATATCCTTACCTCGTTGGGACAGTCACTCAGAGCTCTCTGAGAGGCTGTATCCCAGGCTTACGTTCTCAGAATATCTGCCAAGTAAAACATAGTTCTCAACTTACAGGCTGTACATATTTTTCAGCTGACAATAACATATTTCTTAGGAAAATGAGGCACTGAATGGTTAGGATTGAGAATTAGCAGTCTGGTCTAAGGATTATCCATCTGGGATGACTCATCCTTCTGCAGGAAGCTCACTCAATAAAGACACTCCAAAAGGAAAGGAAAGTGGTAACACTGGAGCTTCAAAAGCAAATGTTGCAACAGGGAATGATGCAGTCAATGTCCAGGGATTACTTCCTGAGGGTGCCTGGTCATTTGAAATGAGAGAGGGCAGGAAGGGAAAAGGAGAAGGTCCAGAGGAGAAGGAAGCTCCATAGAACCATGAGTACAGTTTCTCTTCAGGCCCCTTGGGGATGCACAAGGAATCCAGTGATTGTGATGCACTGGAGAAACACAGTAGGTCAGCCCAGGCAGCTCTCAGCTGTGCTTTATGTGGGGGATGTAGTGCCAGAGACCTGACTTCCTGTCATGATTATGAGAAAGTGAGAGTCTTTATTTCATATGTCAAAGTAAAAACTGATCCTCAGATTACCTTTGTGGAACATCTGATCACAGTTCCTCTTTCTCCTTAAAATATTTGTCATCACTTAAGTAATGTTCAAAAGCTTGATGTTTTTAAAAACATTCTATTTAAGAGAACATGTAAAAGCTAGTGTTATGTTTACTATAAGTAAATGCATTTATTTGGTAAATATTTCTTTAGTATGCTTAGTGGGTTCCCAGTGGGAATATGCTACTAAGGAAAAAAAGCAGACATGGAACTTACATGATGTTGGAGGAGATGACTGTAAATGCTGGGGCAGTGTGTGGAACATCCAGGCTAAGTGCTCTAAGGGTGAGGTTGCTTTGAGTTTAAAATAGGAGGGTCTTTGACCTGGAAGAATGAATGAGGAAGAAGGAGGGGATGAGAAATGCTTCCAAGGAGGAGATGGTGAGCAGAAGCTTTCATCTGAGAGCAGCTTGTCAATGGTGTTCTAGAGGTGGACAAGGAGGTTCTGAGAAGCAGACACCAAGTGGCTGGAGGGCAGACAGCTGGGAGAGCTGTTCTCCAACATGCCTACCCTTGGATTTCACCAATCAAATTAGAATCTCAAGTTAAAATGAAGTAAAAATGTATGTGAACATTCCCATGTCATTCATTTCCAGTGAAGCCAAGTTATCATTCTAGCTTTCATTTTCCAGGAATTCCCTGAAAGCCATTTATCTAAAAGAAGCACAACTATCAAAACCTCAGTCTCCACCTTCATTGCGTGGCAGGTGATGTCATGTCTCAGATGGAGTAGAGAGAAACGTAATGTCTGGATTTTACTAAGTCCACAGCATCGATATGTTAAGTGATCTGAGATCAACAGGCTTTCTGTTTTAATTATGACATTCACCTTAATCACATTCATACTTGAAAATGAGGAACACGGATTCCAGGAACCAACCCAAAAAGCAAAGAAATGCAAGACTATAGTTTTCAAAAAGCTCTGTGGGGAACTTAATTTCCCTGGGCTCCAATATCACTGCAGGTGGTGGCTGCAGTCATGAGATTAAAACAAAAAAGTTTGCTCCTTGGAAGGAAGGCTATGATGGACCTAGATGGCATATTAGGAAGCAGAGACTACTTTGTTAACAAAGATCTGTCTAGTCAAAGCTATGGCTTCATATGGATGTGAGAGTTGGACCTGAAAGAAGGCTGAGCACTGAAGAATTAATGCTTTTGAACTGTGGTGTTAGAGAAGACTCTTGAGAGTCCCTTGGACTGCAAGGAGATCAAACCAGTCAATCTTAAAGGAAAACAATCCAGAATATTCATTGGAAGGACTGATGCTGATGCTCCAATAATTTGGCCACTTGTGAAGAATTGACTCATTAGATAAGATCCTGATGCTGGAAAAGTTTGAAGGCAGGAGTAGAAGGGGATGACAGAGGTTGGATGGCATCACTGACTCAATGGACATGAATTTGAGCAAGCTCTGGAAGATGGTGAAGGATAAGGAAGCCTGGTATGCTGCAGTTCATGGTGTCACAAAGAGTTGGATAAGGCTGAGTGATTTAACAACAACTATGGAGAACATCAGTAACCCTATTACATTTATTTGAAGAAACTAGTGATTAAATGTTTCATAAAATATAAATCCAGTAACGATCTCTAGGAAGTGATGGGAACAGACGGTCTATCTAGTGCATTTTTACTAAGGTACCACAGTGCACACCTTTGAGGATGCTCTGTCCTCTGCTGTGTGCTGGCTACTTTTCCATACTGAGGTTTACAATTTGTCAACCAGGACACTAAGTAAAGATCACTCCAACTATGAAGCCTGCCTGTGAAATCCAATCTTGAAAAGTGTAAATTTAAACCTCTAATTCTTTCTACTTTCCCTGCTTTTTTCCTCCTTCTTCTAATTGGATTAGTTGTTTAATTACAAAGGGATTTGGATTTTTTTCCCTTTTCTTTTTAATATCTTTTCTTAGACTAAAATTCTAATAGGACTTACTTCCAAGGTTTGCTTTTGTCTTACTATTTAAGATTATTTCTATTTCTTGAATATGAAATAAAGAAAACTGAACCATTCTCTGAAAAAAAATATACAAAGACATTTTACAGACACATTTCTGACTTTATGTTAAATATTTTATTCACACACACACACACACAAAAGGGATTCTACCTCAACGTCTCTTCCATCCTCCCAGCCTCTGTCCACCACTTCTCACTGGGCCATATGAAGAGTATGTACTAAGAATTAGAATCAACAGATATATTGAAGAAGAAGTGAAGTGAAGTTGCTCACTCGTGTCCAACTCTTTGCAACCCCGTGGACTCCAGCCCACCAGGTTCCTCCATCCTTGGGATTCTCCAGGCCAGAATACTGGAGTGGGTTACCATTTCCTTCTCCAGGGGAATCTTCCCAACCCATGGATCAAACCCAGGTCTCCCGCATTGCAGGCAGATGCTTTAACCTCTGAGCCACCAGGGAAGCCCCAATATATATATTGAAGCATCCATAAATACTGCATAGTTTATGAAGAGATATTACTCTCAGAACTCAATGGCAGTCAATAACCCAAGTTAACTGTAAAGATTTTTGCTTTAATAAAAGTCAATAGGATATACAGTATTTAGAATCTCTGGATTTGCTAGAATTTAATTCCTCAGGAAACAGGTATTGGGACCTCAAGGCTGTGGCTTTTGAAATTGTGTTGTGTTTAGATCTGGAGAGAAAGCTCCCTGCCAAACATATGCCATCAGGGGAAAATAAAGATTACATTCTCAACAAGGCTGCATAACAAGAGCATCCATCTGTTCCACAGATGTCACACACAGCTGCTGTAAAACATGCCAATGATCTGGAAGCATCTGGCAAAATGCAAACATGGACCTACAGCAAAGGATTCAGGCTGGCTATGGGTGCTGCTCTCAAGGACAAGGAGTGGAAAGACAAGTAAGTGTTCCTTGTACCACTGAAACAAATATAACAATGTAGGTCAATTATATGTCAATAAAAAATGAAAAGGAAAAAATAAACCACTAATTAAAAAATCATTTACCATATATTTACTAGAAAAAAATGAGTTTAAACATTAGTCTATTTTCTACTAGATAAAACTTAAATAGCACTTCAAAATACTGTTATTGCCTGAGGGGAAGATAAAGATCGTGGAGGAGGAGGTGGACGTGGAATACATCTCTCTCCATGGATACATCAGGAATACACCTTCAGACACAGAAGTGTATGCAGAACACTAGCTGAGAGAGGACGGGAATACATGACTAGTGATAAAGAATATATAGAACCATGCAAAACTCAAGATCAAGCCCTGAGTCTCTGCAGTGGGAGCACTGAATCTAAGATCCTAGACTACCAGAGAACTAACCCTAGGGAGTATCAAATAGCAAGAACTTCCACAAAGGAAACTACTGGAATACAAGACCGACCAACACCCAACCACCAGTAGAACCCTGTGCAGGATGCCTCATCCAAACAACAAACAAAACAAAAATACAAACCCAATCATCAGCAGAGAAGATTACCACCTCACTCAGCCTTGCCCACCAGAGGAAAAAATTATTCAGCCCTAATCTCACCCTATACAAAGCTTACACAAACCACTAGAGCAAACTTAGGAGGGCAGAAACCAAAAGGAAAAAATAATTCAACCTTGAAGTCTGGAAAAAGGAGACCTCAAACAATAAGTTAAAAGCAAATGAACGAACAAACAAACAAACATGAAAAGGCAGAGAAAAGAAATACAGCACAAATGAAGGAAGATACTAGAAACACAAGTGCAAATAAATGAAGAAGAAATAGGAAAACTACCTGAAAGGAATTCAGAATAATGATAGTAAAGATGATCAAAAATCTTGAAAACAAAATGAAGAAAATGTGAGACACAGTTAACAGAGACCTAAAATCTTGAAAACAAAATGAAGAAAATGCAAGACTCAGCTAACAGAGACCTAGAAGAATAAAAGAATAAACCTACAGAGACAGCAGAATTACTGAAATAATGAATACTCTAGAAATAATCAATAGCAGAATGTCTGAAGCAGAAGAACAAATCAGTGAGCTAGAAGATAAAATGGTGGAAATAACTTCTGAACAGCAGAATAAAGTAAATAGAATAAAAAGAACTGAGGATAGTCTCAGAGACCTCTGGGACAACATCAAATGCACCAGAATTCGAATTATAGTGGTCCCCAAGAAGAATAGAAAAAGAAAGGGCATGAGAAATTTTTTGAAGAGACTATAGCTGAAAATTTCCCCAACATGGAAAAGGAAATAGTCAATCCAGTTCAAGAGGTGCACAGAGTCCCATACAGGATAAACCCAAGGAGAAACATGCTAAGATACATAATAATCAAACTAACAAAGACTAAATACAAAGAAAGAATATGAAAAGCAGCAAGGGAGAAGCAACAACTAACATACAAGGAAAACCCCATACACTTAACAGCTGTTCTTTCAGCAGAAACTGCAGGCCAGAAGGGAATGGCAGGGTATATTTAAAGGGAAAAATCTACAATCAAGATTACTGTACCTGGAAAGTATCTCAATCAAAATTGATGGAGAAATCAAAAGCTTTTCAGACAAGCAAAAGTTAAGAGAATTCAATACCACCAAACCAGCTTTACAATAAATGTTAAACGCACTTATATAGTCAAGAAATACAAGAGAAGAAACAGATATACAAAGTCAAACCCCAAACAATTAAAAAAATGGCAATAGGAACAAACATCAATAATATCTTGAAATGTAAATGGATTAAATGCTCCAGCCAAAAGTCACAGACTGGCTAAATGGACACAAAAACAAGACCCATATATATTCTGTCTATAAGAAACCCACTTCAGGCCTAAAGACACACTGAAAGTGAGAAGGTGGGAAAAATATATTCCATGCAAATGGAAAGGAAAAGAAAGCTGAAGTAGCAATCCTTATATCAGACAAAATAGACCTTAAATTAAAGAATATTACAAGAGATAAGGAAGGACACTGCATAATGATCAAGGGATCAATCCATGAGGAAGACATGACAATTGTAAATATGCTCCCCACATAGGCGCACCTCAACACATAAGAAAAACACTAACAGACATTAAAGGAGAAATTGACAGTAACACAATAATAGTAGGACACTTAAACACCCCACTCACACCAATGGACAGATCATCAAAACAGAAAATTAATAAGGAAACACAGGTCTTAAATGATACATTAGATGAGATGGATCTCATTGATATCTTCAGGACATTCCATCCAAATGCAGAAGAATACACTCTCTTCTCATGTGCATACAATACATTCTCCAAGATAGATCACATCTTGGGTCACAAATCAAACTTCAGTAAATTTAAGAATATTGAAATTGTATAAAGCATCTTTTCTGAGCACAATGCTATGAGACTAGATATCAATTACAAGAAAAATAATTGTAAAAAACAAAAACATGTGGAGATTAAACAACATGTTTTTATATAACCAACAGGTTACTGAAGAAATCAAAATGGAAATCAAAAAATTTCTCAAAACAAATGATGATGATATCATGACAACTCAAAACCTATGGGTTGCAGGAAAAGCAGTTCTAAGAGAGAAGTTTACAGCAATACAATCCTACCTCAAGAAAGAAGAAAACCATCGAATAGACAACCTAACTTTACACCTGAAACAACTGGAAAAGAATAAAAATCCCAAAAATTAGCATCAGGAAAGAAATAGTAAAGATTCAAGCAGAAATAAATGAAAAAGAAATGAAAGAAGAATAGTAAAGATTAATAAAATGAAAAGTTGTTTTTTTGAGAAGATAAACAAAATTGACAAATCTTTAACCAGACTCATCCAGAAAAAAAAGACTGAAAATCAAATCAACAAAATCAGAAATGATAAACAAGAGGCTACTACAGNATACCACCAAACCAGCTTTACAATAAATGTTAAACGCACTTATATAGTCAAGAAATACAAGAGAAGAAACAGATATACAAAGTCAAACCCCAAACAATTAAAAAAATGGCAATAGGAACAAACATCAATAATATCTTGAAATGTAAATGGATTAAATGCTCCAGCCAAAAGTCACAGACTGGCTAAATGGACACAAAAACAAGACCCATATATATTCTGTCTATAAGAAACCCACTTCAGGCCTAAAGACACACTGAAAGTGAGAAGGTGGGAAAAATATATTCCATGCAAATGGAAAGGAAAAGAAAGCTGAAGTAGCAATCCTTATATCAGACAAAATAGACCTTAAATTAAAGAATATTACAAGAGATAAGGAAGGACACTGCATAATGATCAAGGGATCAATCCATGAGGAAGACATGACAATTGTAAATATGCTCCCCACATAGGCGCACCTCAACACATAAGAAAAACACTAACAGACATTAAAGGAGAAATTGACAGTAACACAATAATAGTAGGACACTTAAACACCCCACTCACACCAATGGACAGATCATCAAAACAGAAAATTAATAAGGAAACACAGGTCTTAAATGATACATTAGATGAGATGGATCTCATTGATATCTTCAGGACATTCCATCCAAATGCAGAAGAATACACTCTCTTCTCATGTGCATACAATACATTCTCCAAGATAGATCACATCTTGGGTCACAAATCAAACTTCAGTAAATTTAAGAATATTGAAATTGTATAAAGCATCTTTTCTGAGCACAATGCTATGAGACTAGATATCAATTACAAGAAAAATAATTGTAAAAAACAAAAACATGTGGAGATTAAACAACATGTTTTTATATAACCAACAGGTTACTGAAGAAATCAAAATGGAAATCAAAAAATTTCTCAAAACAAATGATGATGATATCATGACAACTCAAAACCTATGGGTTGCAGGAAAAGCAGTTCTAAGAGAGAAGTTTACAGCAATACAATCCTACCTCAAGAAAGAAGAAAACCATCGAATAGACAACCTAACTTTACACCTGAAACAACTGGAAAAGAATAAAAATCCCAAAAATTAGCATCAGGAAAGAAATAGTAAAGATTCAAGCAGAAATAAATGAAAAAGAAATGAAAGAAGAATAGTAAAGATTAATAAAATGAAAAGTTGTTTTTTTGAGAAGATAAACAAAATTGACAAATCTTTAACCAGACTCATCCAGAAAAAAAAGACTGAAAATCAAATCAACAAAATCAGAAATGATAAACAAGAGGCTACTACAGACAATGCAGAGATACAAAGGAATATAAGGGACTATTAGGGGCGGTGGCCGGGAAGAGCCACCCCACGTCCGAGGCCAGGGGTAGCGGCTGGGAAGAGCAACCCATGTCCAAGGAGCGGTGGCTGAGTGGGCGCAGGAGGGCCTAGAGGAGCTATCCCACGTTGAAGGTCAGGAAGGGCGGTGGTGAGCAGATACCCTTCGTCCAAGGTAAGGAGCAGTGGCTGCACTTTGCTGGAGCAGCCGTGAAGAGACATCCACGCCTAAGGTAAGAGAAACCCAAGTAAGATGGTAGGTGTTGCAAGAGGGCATCAGAGGGAAGACACACTGAAACCATACTCACAGAAAACTAGTTAACCTAATCGCACTAGAACCACAGCCTTGTCTAACTCAATGAAACTAAGCCATGTTCGCAGGGCAACCCAAGATTGGCGGGATGGTGGACAGTTCAGTAGAATTCAGTTCATTTCAGTCGCTCAGTCTTGTCTGACTCTTTGCGACCCCATGAATCACAGCATGCCAGGCTTCCCTGTCCATCACCATCTCCCAGAGTTCACTCACGTCCATCAAGTCAGTGATGCCATCCAACCATCTCATCCTCGGTCGTCCCCTTCTCCTCCTGGCCCAGAGTCTTTTCCAGTGAGTCAACTCTTTGCATGAGGTGGCCAAAGTACTGGAATTTCAGCTTTAGCATCATTCCCTCCAAAGAAATCTCAGGGTTGATCTCCTTCAGAATGGACTGGTTGGATCTCCTTGCAGTCCAAGGGACTCTCAAGAGTCTTCTCCAACACCACAGTTCAAAAACATCAGTTCTTTGGTGCTCAGCCTTCTTCACAGTCCAACTCTCACATCCATACATGACCACAGGAAAAACCATAGCACTGACTAGATGGACCTTAGATGGCAAAGTAATGTCTGATTTTGAATATGCTATCTAGGTTGGTCATAAATTCCTGACTAGACAGACCTTAGTCAGCAAAGTAATGGCTCTGCTCTTGAACATGCTATCTAGTTTGGTCATAACTTTTCTTCATAAATGCTTCATAGTAAGCGTTTTCTAATTTTATGGCTGCAGTCACCACCTGCAGTGATTTTGGAGTCCCCCCAAAATAAAGTCTGACATTGTTTCCACTGTTTCCCCATCTATTTCCCATGAAGTGATGGGACCGGATGCCATGATCTTCGTTTTCTGAATGTTGAGCTTTAAGCCAACCTTTTCACTCTCCACTTTCACCTTCATCGTGAGCCCCTTTAGCTCCTCTTCACTTTCTGCCATAAGGGTGGTGTCATCTGCATATCTGAGGTTATTGATATTTCTCCTGGCAATCTTGATTCAAGCTTGTGCTTTTTCCAGCCCAGCGTTTCTTATGATGTACACTGCATAGAAGTTAAATAAGCAGGGTGACAACATACAGCCTTGATGCACTCCTTTCCTCTTTGGAAACAGTCTGTTGTTCCATGTCCAGTTCTAACTGCTGCTTCCTGACCTGCATACAGATTTCTCAAGAGGCAGGTCAGATGGTCTGGTATTCCCATCTCTTTCAGGATTTTCCACAGTTTATTGTGATCCACACAGTCAAATGCTTTGGCATAGTCAATAAAGCAGAAATACGTGTTCTTCTGGAACTCTTTTGCTTTTTCCATGGTCTAGCAGATGTTGGCAATTTGTTCTCTGGTTCCTCTGCCTTTCCTAAAACCAGCTTGAACATCAAGGAGTTCATGGTTCATGTATTGCTGAAGCCTGGCTTGGAGAATTTTGGGCATTACTTCTCTAGCATGTGAGATGAGTGCAATTGTGTGGTATTTTGAGCATTCTTTGGCATTGCCTTTCTTTGGGATTGGAATGAAAACTGGCCACAGGCCAGTCCTGTGGCCACTGCTGAGTTTTTCAAATTTGCTGGCATACTGAGTGCAGCACTTTCACAGCATCATCATACAGGATTTGAAACAGCTCAACTGGAATGCCATCACCTCTATTAGCTTTGTTCGTAGTGCTGCTTTCCAAGGCCCACTTGACGTCACATTCTAAGATGTCTGGCTCTAGATGAGTGATCACATCATCATGATTATCTGGGTCATGAAGATCTTTTTTGTATAGTTCTTCCATGTATTCCTGCTACCTCTTCTTGTTGGTGGAGAGGTCTGACAGAATGTGGACCACTGGAGAAGGAAATGGCAAACCACTTTGTGTTCTTGCCTTGAGAACCTCATGAACAGTGTGAAAGGCAAAATAATAGTATACTGAACGAGGAACTTCCCAGGTGAGTAGGTGCCCAATATGCTACTGGAGATCAATGGAGAAATAACTCCAAAAAGAATGAAGGGATGGAACCAAAGCAAAAACAATACCCAGCTGTGGATGTGACTGGTGATAGAAACAAGGTCTAATGCTGTAAAGAGCAATATTGCATAGGAACCTGGAATGACAGGTCCATGATCAAGACAAATTGGAAGTGGTCAAACAAGAGATGGCAAAGGTGAACATCAACATTCTAGGAATCAGCGAACTAAAATGGACTGGGATGGGTGAATTTAACTCAGATGACCATTATATCTACTACTGCGGGCAGGAATCCCTCAGAAGAAATGGAGTAGCCATCATGGTCAACAAAAGAGTCTGAAATGCAGTACTTGGATGCAATTTCAAAAATGACAGAATGATCTCTGTTCGTTTCCAAGGCAAACCATTCAATATCATAGTTATCCAAGTCTATGCCACAACCAGTACAGCTGAACAAGCTGAAGTTGAATGGTTCTATGAACACCTACAAGACCTTGTAGAACTAACACCTAAAAAAGAAGTCCTTTTCATTACAGGGGACTGGAATGCAAAAGTAGGAAGTCAAGAAACACCTGGAGTAACAGGCAAATTTGGCCTTGGAATGTGGAATGAAGCAGGGCAAAGACTAATATAGTTTTGCTAAGAACATGCACTGGTCATAGCAAACACCCTCTTCCAACAACACAAGAGAAACTCTACACATGAATATCACCAGTTGGTCAACACTGAAATCAGATTGATTATATTCTTTGCAGCCAAAGATGGAAAAGCTCTATACAGTCAACAAAAACAAGACCAGGAGCCGACTGTGACACAGATCAGAAACTCCTTATTGCCAAATTCAGACTGAAATTGAAGAAAGTAGGGAAAACCGCTAGACCATTCAGGTATGACCTAAATGAAATCCCTTATGATTATACAGTGGAAGTGAGAAATAGATTTAAGGGCCTAGATCTGATAGATAGANTTCTCTGGTTCCTCTGCCTTTCCTAAAACCAGCTTGAACATCAAGGAGTTCATGGTTCATGTATTGCTGAAGCCTGGCTTGGAGAATTTTGAGCATTACTTCTCTAGCATGTGAGATGAGTGCAATTGTGTGGTATTTTGAGCATTCTTTGGCATTGCCTTTCTTTGGGATTGGAATGAAAACTGGCCACAGGCCAGTCCTGTGGCCACTGCTGAGTTTTTCAAATTTGCTGGCATACTGAGTGCAGCACTTTCACAGCATCATCATACAGGATTTGAAACAGCTCAACTGGAATGCCATCACCTCTATTAGCTTTGTTCGTAGTGCTGCTTTCCAAGGCCCACTTGACGTCACATTCTAAGATGTCTGGCTCTAGATGAGTGATCACATCATCATGATTATCTGGGTCATGAAGATCTTTTTTGTATAGTTCTTCCATGTATTCCTGCTACCTCTTCTTGTTGGTGGAGAGGTCTGACAGAATGTGGACCACTGGAGAAGGAAATGGCAAACCACTTTGTGTTCTTGCCTTGAGAACCTCATGAACAGTGTGAAAGGCAAAATAATAGTATACTGAACGAGGAACTTCCCAGGTGAGTAGGTGCCCAATATGCTACTGGAGATCAATGGAGAAATAACTCCAAAAAGAATGAAGGGATGGAACCAAAGCAAAAACAATACCCAGCTGTGGATGTGACTGGTGATAGAAACAAGGTCTAATGCTGTAAAGAGCAATATTGCATAGGAACCTGGAATGACAGGTCCATGATCAAGACAAATTGGAAGTGGTCAAACAAGAGATGGCAAAGGTGAACATCAACATTCTAGGAATCAGCGAACTAAAATGGACTGGGATGGGTGAATTTAACTCAGATGACCATTATATCTACTACTGTGGGCAGGAATCCCTCAGAAGAAATGGAGTAGCCATCATGGTCAACAAAAGAGTCTGAAATGCAGTACTTGGATGCAATTTCAAAAATGACAGAATGATCTCTGTTCGTTTCCAAGGCAAACCATTCAATATCATAGTTATCCAAGTCTATGCCACAACCAGTACAGCTGAACAAGCTGAAGTTGAATGGTTCTATGAACACCTACAAGACCTTGTAGAACTAACACCTAAAAAAGAAGTCCTTTTCATTACAGGGGACTGGAATGCAAAAGTAGGAAGTCAAGAAACACCTGGAGTAACAGGCAAATTTGGCCTTGGAATGTGGAATGAAGCAGGGCAAAGACTAATATAGTTTTGCTAAGAACATGCACTGGTCATAGCAAACACCCTCTTCCAACAACACAAGAGAAACTCTACACATGAATATCACCAGTTGGTCAACACTGAAATCAGATTGATTATATTCTTTGCAGCCAAAGATGGAAAAGCTCTATACAGTCAACAAAAACAAGACCAGGAGCCGACTGTGACACAGATCAGAAACTCCTTATTGCCAAATTCAGACTGAAATTGAAGAAAGTAGGGAAAACCGCTAGACCATTCAGGTATGACCTAAATAAAATCCCTTATGATTATACAGTGGAAGTGAGAAATAGATTTAAGGGCCTGGATCTGATAGATAGAGTGCCTGATGAACTATGGAATGAGGTTCGTGACACTGTACAGGAGACAGGAATCAAAACCATCCCCATGGAAAAGAAATGCAAAAAAGCAAAATG
>SJYW01015184.1:607278-624815 GCA_006410735.1 Raphicerus campestris
GGTGAACATCAACATTCTAGGAATCAGCGAACTAAAATGGACTGGGATGGGTGAATTTAACTCAGATGACCATTATATCTACTACTGCGGGCAGGAATCCCTCAGAAGAAATGGAGTAGCCATCATGGTCAACAAAAGAGTCTGAAATGCAGTACTTGGATGCAATTTCAAAAATGACAGAATGATCTCTGTTCGTTTCCAAGGCAAACCATTCAATATCATAGTTATCCAAGTCTATGCCACAACCAGTACAGCTGAACAAGCTGAAGTTGAATGGTTCTATGAACACCTACAAGACCTTGTAGAACTAACACCTAAAAAAGAAGTCCTTTTCATTACAGGGGACTGGAATGCAAAAGTAGGAAGTCAAGAAACACCTGGAGTAACAGGCAAATTTGGCCTTGGAATGTGGAATGAAGCAGGGCAAAGACTAATATAGTTTTGCTAAGAACATGCACTGGTCATAGCAAACACCCTCTTCCAACAACACAAGAGAAACTCTACACATGAATATCACCAGTTGGTCAACACTGAAATCAGATTGATTATATTCTTTGCAGCCAAAGATGGAAAAGCTCTATACAGTCAACAAAAACAAGACCAGGAGCCGACTGTGACACAGATCAGAAACTCCTTATTGCCAAATTCAGACTGAAATTGAAGAAAGTAGGGAAAACCGCTAGACCATTCAGGTATGACCTAAATGAAATCCCTTATGATTATACAGTGGAAGTGAGAAATAGATTTAAGGGCCTGGATCTGATAGATAGAGTGCCTGATGAACTATGGAATGAGGTTCGTGACATTGTACGGGAGACAGGAATCAAAACCATCCCCATGGAAAAGAAATGCAAAAAAGCAAAATGACTATCTGGGGAGGCCTTTCAAATAGCTGTGAAAAGAAGAGAGGTGAAAAGCAAAGGAGAAAAGGAAAGTATAAGCATCCGAATGCAGAGTTCCAAAGAATAGCAAGAAGTGATACGAAAGCTTTCTTCAGCGATGAACGCAAAGACATAGAGGAAAACAACAGAATGGGGAAGACTAGACATCTCTTCAAGAAAATTAGATATACCAAGGAATATTTCATGCAAAGATGGACTCGATAAAGGACAGAAACGGTATGGACCTAACAGAAGCAGAAGATATTAAGAAGAGGTGGCAAGAATACACAGAAGAACTGTACAAAAAAGGTATTCACAACCCAGATAATCACGATGGTGTGATCACTCATCTAGAGCCAGACATCCTGGAATGTGAAGTCAAGTGGGCCTTAAAGCATCACTACGGACAAAGCTAGTGGAGGTGATGGAATTCCATTTGATCTATTTCAAGTCCTGAAAGATGATGCTGTGGAAGTGTTGTGCTCAATGTGCAGGCAAATTTGGAAAACTCAGCAGTGGCCACAGGACTGGAAAAGCTTAGTTTTTATTCCAATCCCAAAGAAAGGCAATGCCAAAGAATGCTCAAACTACTGCACAATTGCACTCATCTCACATGCTACTAAAGTAATGCTCAAAATTCTCCAAGCCAGGCTTCAGCGATACATGAACTGTGAACTCCCTGATGTTCAAGCTGGTTTTAGAAAAGGCAGAGGAACCAGAGAACAAATTGCCAACATCCACTGGATCCTGGAAAAAGCAAGAGGGTTCCAGAAAAACATCTATTTCTGCTTTATTGACTATTCCAAAGCCTTTGACTGTGTGGATCACAATAAACTGTGGAAAATCCTGAAAGAGATGGGAATACCAGACCATCTGACCTGCCTCTTGAGAAATCTGTATGCAGGTCAGAAAGCAGCAGTTAGAACTGGACATGGAACAACAGACTGTTTCCAAAGAGGAAAGGAGTGCATCAAGGTTGTATGTTGTCACCCTGCTTATTTAACTTCTATGCAGAGTACATCATAAGAAATGCTGGACTGGAAAAAAACACAAGCTGGAATCAAGATTGTTGGGAGAAATATCAATAACCTCAGATATGCAGATGACACCACCCTTATGGCAGAAAGTGAAAAGGAGCTAAAAAACCTCTTGATGAAAGTGAAAGAGGAGAGTGAAAAAGTTGACTTAAAGCTAAACATTCAGAAAACGATGATCATGGCATCTGGTCCCATCACTTCATGGGAAATAGATGGGGAAACAGTGGAAACAGTGTCAGACTTTATTTTGAGGGGCTCCAATATCACTGCAGGTAATGACTGCAGCCATGAAATTAGAAGACGCTTACTCATTGGAAGAAAAGTTATGACCAACCTAGATAGCATATTCAAAAGTAGAGACATTACTTTGTCGACTAAAGTTCGTCTTGTCAAGGCCATGGTTTTTCCAGTCGTCATGTATGGATGTGAGATTCGGACTGTGAAGAAGGCTGAACGCTGCAGAATTGATACTTTTGAACTGTAGTGTTGGAGAAGATGCTTGAGAGTCCCTTGGACTGCACGGAGATCCAACCAATCCATTATGAAGGAGATCAATCCTGGGATTTCTTTGGACGGAATGATGCTAAAGCTGAAAATCCAGTATTTTGGCCACCTCATGTGAAGAGGTGACTCACTGGAAAAGACTCTGATGCTGGGAGGGATTGGGGGCAGGAGGAGAAGGGGATGACCGAGGATGAGATGGCTGGATGGCATCGCGGACTCGATGGATGTGAGTCTGAGTGAACTCCGTTAGTTGGTAATGGACAGGGAGGCCTGGCGTGCTGTGATTCATGGGGTGGCAGAGTCAGACACGACTGAGTGACTTATATGGCAATAAAATGGATAACCTACAAGAAATGCACAGATGTTTAGAAAAGTTCAATCTTCCAGGACCGAACCAGGAAGAAATAGAAATTATGAACAACCCAATTACACACACTGAAATTGAAGCTGTGATAAAAAATATCTCTCTAAAGAACAAAGGCCCAGGACGAGATGGCTTCACTGGAAAATTCTATCTAACATTTAGGAAGAGCTAATGCCTATCCTTCTAAAACTCTTTCAAAAAATTGCAGAGGAAGGAAAACTTCCAAACTCATTTATGAGGCCACCATCACCCTGATACCAAAACCATACAAAGGCATACCAAAACACAATAAAAGAAAACTACGGGCCAACATCACTGATGAATGTATATGCAAAAATCCTGAACAAAATTTTAGTGAACAGAATTCAGCAACACATCAAAAATTTCATACACCATGAGCAAGTTGGGTTTATACCCAAGATGCAAGAATTCTTCAATAAATACAAATCAGTCAATTGGATACACAATGTTAACAAATTGAAAGATAAAAAGCATATGATCATTTCAATAGATGCAAGAAAAGCCTTTGACAAAATTCAGCACCGCTTTATGATTGAAATTCTTCAAAAATGGTCATAAGAAGAAACATATCTCAACCTAGTAAAGGTCATATATGATAAGCCCACAGCAAACATTATTCTCAGTGGTGAAAATCTGAAAGGATTCCCTTAAGATCAGGAAAAAGACAAGGGTGTCCAGTTTCAGTGCTATTATTCAACATAGTCCTGGAAGTCTTAGCTAGAGCAATCAGAGAAGAAAACGAAATAAAAGGAATCTAGATCAGAGAAGATGATGTTAAGTTCTCACTCTTTGCAGGTGACATGATACTGTACATAGAAAACCCTAAAGATACTATCAGAAAATTATGAGAGCTAATCAGTGAATTTAGCAAATTCATAGGATACACAATCAATATGCAGAAATAACTTATGTTTCTATATAGTAACAATGAAGAATCAGAAATATAAATTAAGGAATCAATCCCATTCACCACTGCAACAAAAATAATTAAATATCTAGGAACAAATGTATCTAAGGAGACAAAAGAACTACACACAGAAAATTATAAGACACTGATGAAAGAAATAAAAAATGACATAAACAGAGAGATAGTCCATGTTTCTGGGTAGGAAGAATCAATATTGTAAGAATGACTATACTACCAAACACAGTCTACAGATTATATGCGATCCCTATCAAATTACCAATGGCATTTTCCACAGAACTAGAACAAAAAAAAAATCACAACTCACATGGAACGACCTCAATTCACAAAAGACCTCAAATGCCTCAAGCAGTCTTGAGAAAGAAGAATGGAACTGGAAGAATCAACCTTCCTGACTTCAGATTATACTACAAAGCTACAGTCACGAAGACAGTATGGTAGTGGCACAAAAACAGAAATATAGACCTATGAAATAAGATATAAAGGAGGCAAGAATATACAATGGGGCAAAGACAGACTCTTCCATAAATCATGCGGGGAAAACTGGACAGCTACATGTATAAAAGTGAAATTAGAACACTTCCTAACACCATACAGAAAGATAAACTCAAAATGGATTAAATACCTAAATGTAAAGCCAGAAACTATAAAACTCTCAGAAGAAAACAGAGGCAGAACAACCAATGACATAAATCAGATCAAGATCCTCTATGACCCACCCCTTAGAGTAATGGGAATTCAAAACAAAAGTAAACAAGTGTGACCTGATTATGCTTAGAACCTTTTGCACAGCAAAGGAAACTATCTGCAAGTCAAAATGGCAAGTCTCAGAATGGGAGAAAATAATAGCAAATGAAACAACTGACAAAGAGTTAATTCCCAAAATATACAAGCAGCTCATACAACTCGATACCAGAAAAACAAGCAACCCAATCAAAAACTGGGGAAAAGACCTAAACAGCTATTTCTCCAAAGAAGACATACAGATGGCTAACAAACATATGAAAAAATGCTCAACATCACTCATAATTAGAGAAATACAAATGAAAACTACAATGAGATATCATCTCATACCAGTCAGAATGGCCATCATCAAAAAGGTCTACAAACAATAAATGCTGGAGAGAGTGTGGACAAAAGGGAACACTCTTATACTGTTGGGGGGAATATAAATTGATACAGCCGCTCTGGGAGATGGTATGGAGATTTCTTTAAAAACTAGGATTAAAACCACCAGTGATTATGATCCAGTGATCCCACTCCTAGGCATATACCCTGAGGAAATCAAAATTGAAAAAGACATGTGTGTCCCATTCATTGCAGCACTATTTACAATAGCTGGAACATGGAAGAAACCTAGATGTTCATCAACAGATGAATGGATAAAGAAGTTGTGGTACATACACACAATGAAATATTATTACTCAGACATAAAAAGGAACATATTTGAGTCAGTTCTAATGATGTGGATGAACCTAGAGACTATTATACAGAGTGAAGTAAGTCAGAAAGAGAAAGATGAATATCATATATGAATGCATATATTCAGAATCTAGAAAAATGGTACTCAAGAATTTATTTGCAGGGCAGCAATGGAGAAACAGACATAGAGAATAGACTTATGGACAGGGGGAGAGGGGAGGAGAGGGTGAGATGCATGGAGAGAATAACTAACATTACCATATGCAAAATGGATATCCAGTGGGAAATCGGTCGCGCCACAATTCAAAAAGACCCCGATATCCCAATCCACTCCAGGTACACCAGATTCCCCTGCACTGACTCGACTGCCACCCCGAGTATCAACTCAAAACACGATAGCAGGTGTGACAGCCCTGTGTCACCTCGGAAGAAAGCCACAGATCCCAATGTCAACTCGACAGGAAGCCTGACACTACTTTGACAGTTCAAGAGGAAAGCAGACTTGAATGTCTCCACATGAGACGAGGCCTGACTCAGCTGTTGAAACTCCATAGGAACCCCGAGATCCATGTCAGCACTGGAGAGGAACTGTGAGGTTCTGGCTTCAACTCCAGATAAAGACCTAGGACCCGGCACTGACTGGAGAGGAATAAAGAGAGACCTCTCACAACTCACATGGAGACTTGACTTTCCTGAGGCAACAGAAGCGGGTCCCTGAGGTCACTGTCATAACTCAAGAGGAACCCTAAGTTTCCTGTCTCAGCTCGAGAAAATCCAGGAGATTCTCCCCTCAATGTGAGATGAGACCCCTTTCCATTGCAGCATATCGAGAGAAAACCCACCTTCCCTCTTGAGCCTCGAAAGGGTTCTTGATACCCTTGATGCAACCCAAGAAGTTCCCCGACATACCTGTCTCCACTCGAGAGGAACCCCGAGTGTCCCGCAACAACTCAAGAAGAGCCCAACTTTATCCTCCTCATCTCGAGATGAGGGTCCATTTACCTGCTTCATCGGGAAAGGAATCCCGGCGTTCCCATCGCAACTCAAGAGGAGGCAGTCTCAACTCGAAACACGAGAGGAACTCCAGGGGTCATGCCACAATTGCAAAAGACCTCAATATCCCAATCAACTCCAGATATAACTGATCCCCCCTCACTGACTCTACTGTCACCCCGAGTATTGACTCAAAACAGGATGGCAGGTGGGACAGCCCTGTGGCACCTCGAGAGAAAGCCACCGATCCCTATGTCAACTCGACCAGAAGCCTGAAACTACTGTTACAGCTTGAGGTGAAAGTGGACTTGCATGTCTCAACACGAGACGAGGCCTGACTCCTTGGTGAAACTCCAGAGGAACCCCGAGATCCATGTCAGCACTGGAAAGGAACCGTGAGGTACCGGCCATAACTCTAGATTAGGACCCAGGACCCAGCACCAACTGGAGAGGAATCCTGAGAGGCCCCTCACATCTCGCATGGAGACTGGACTTTCCTGAGGCCACACGAGCGGGTCCCTGAGGTCCCCCTTATAACTCGGGAGGAATCCCAAGTTTCCTGCCACAACTCAATAAAAACCAAGAGATTCTCCCCTCAACGTGATATGAGGCCCTTTTCCACTGTGGTGGAAGGATTTCTCAAGGGAAATCCCACCTTCCCTCTTGAGTCTCGAAAGGGTCTTTGACACCCTGGATGCAACTCAAGAAGGTCCCCAACACACCTGTCTCCATTCTAGAGGAATACCAAGTGTCCCACCACAACTAAAGACAAGCCCCGTTTGTTCCTCCTCATCTCGAGATGAGGGTCCATTTCCCTGCTTCATCGAGAAAAGAATCCGACGTTCTCATCGCACCTCAAGAGGAGGCAGTCTTAACTTGAAACTCAAGAGGAACTCCAGGGGTCTTGTCATAATTCAAAAAGACCCCAATGTCCCAATCCACTCCAGATACACCAGATTCCTCTGCACTGACTCGACTGTCAACCCGAGCATCAACTCAAAACCCGATGGCAGGTGTGACAGCCCTGTGGAACCTTGAGAGAAAGCCACAGATCCCTATGTCAACTCGATAAGAAGGCTGACAGTACTTTTCCAGCTCGAGAGGAAAGCAGGCTTTCATATCTCCACACGAGACGAGGCCTGACTCCCCTATTGAAACTTCACAGGAATCCCAAGATCCATGTCAGCACTGGAGAGGAACACTGAGGTTCCAGCCTCAACTTGAAATGAGGTCCTAGGCCCCTGCATGGACTGGAGAGCAATCCCAAGAGGCCCCTCACAACTCCCGTGGAGCCTTGAATTTCCTGAGGCAACACGAGTGGGTCCCTGAGGTCCCTGTCATAACTCGAGGGAAACCCCAAGTTTCCTGCCACAACCTGAGAAAAACCAGGAGATTCTCCCCTCAATGCAAGATGAGGCACTTTTCCACTGCGGTGTCTCAAGAGAAATCCCACCTTCCTTCCCTCTTGAGCCTCAAAAGGGTCCTTGACACCCTTGATGCAACTCAAGAAGTTCCCCAATATATCCTTCTTCACTCAAGAGGCACACCAAGTGTCCCATCACAACTCAAGAAGAGCTCCATTTTCCCTCCTCATTTCGAGATGAGAGTCCATTACCCTGCTTCATCAGGAAAGGAATCCTGGCATTCCTGTCACAACTCAAGAGGAGGCAGTCTCAACTTGAAACTTGAGAGGAACTCCAAAAGTCGTGCCACAGTTCAGAAGACCCTGATGTCCCAATCCACTCTAGATAAACATGATTCTCCTGCACTGACTTGACTGTCACCCTGAGGATTGAGCAAAAACACAATGGGAGGTATGACATACTTGTGACACCTCAAGAGAAATCCACAGATTCCTATGTCAACTCGACAAGAAGCCTGACAGTACTTTTACAGCTCGAGAGGAAAGCAGACTTCCATGTCTCCACAGGAGACAAGGCCTGACTTTTCTGTTCAAACTCCATAGGAACCCCGAAGTCCATTTCAGCACTTGCCAGGCACCAGCACAGGAGATCCCATCCCTGACAAGATCATGTGGGAGAGACTTGCCAGGCAAAGTGGAATCAGGACTCGAGGGACTCCCTGGATCGATCCCACCCATGACAAGGTTATGCAGAGAGACCTGACGTGCAAGGCAGATCAGGACTCAAAGTATCCCCTGGACCTGCTTGAGCATCTACCCACAAACCAGAATTTGTCCATCTTACTATCTTATACTTTTCTCCAAACTCTTCTGATATTAATGGGGGCTGTCTCCGACCACTTTTCTCTGAAGGAAATCAACTTAGAGCCCTAGTTAATAAGTCTCCTGGGCATAATTGGAATGTTTCACTTCAAACTCCTCTGATAGTTCTCTAACTTGCCTGACGGGTTTATCCGGACTTTTTCAACTATGCATATGATTGTTTATAGCCTCCCAACTGCGAGAGGCACAGGAATCTTAAAACTCTCTACAAATGCAGAGCCTTTCAAGTAGTTAAAAATCATTAGGATAGAACTGGTTAAGGGTTTCATTGTTGAGCCAATACTTGCTGCCAAGTTTTCATATCTTTCATTGTGTACCTCGGAGTGCATTAATTAATATAGTTGATATATAGAAATATATGTAAGTAGCCTTGATATTTACAACATTAAACCTTGAGTTAATAAATTCCTTCCTTGTTATAGCCCATTGCACCTTTGCCCTATAGGAATGCAACTTTATCTAGTGCTTTCAGGGAGTGGCGCTAGACTTTAGAAGAATCACCTTTAGAGAAAATAAGTTTTCTGGTTAACTAACCTTTATCAGAAAGAAGGGTCATAAAATGTTAGCAGGCCTCCTGGCCAGAAGATGATGTAAATCAAGTAAAACTTTTGCATATGGAAAGGTATGCAGAAAGAAAGGGTCGATAAGGGTCAGGATTGTTGACCCTGCATAACTCTGCATTTTCCATTAGTCTCTATGTACAATTCAAGGTATATAAGCTCACCTGGAAAATAAAGTTTTGGGCCTCGCCTCATCATTACTTGGCTCCCCCATGTCTTTCTTTGTTTCTTTATTTTCTTTGCAGGCTGACTCCCTGGGGTGTAGGGGCCCTCTGAGTTCACTTTCCTGCCCGGGCTTCTAAGACCCACATGAGAGGGAGCCCAAGGCGGGGCACCGTCCGCTATTCAAGAGGGTGCCTGAGGCCAACATGAACAGAGCAAGTCTGTGGTCAGAGGCTTTATTGGCTTTCTGTGTAAACCAAGGAATATCAGCCTCTTTTCTCTCCTGTATTGTATTAACTGCAAATTATTTCCATCTCTCTCTATATATCTATATATCTCTCTCACCTCGCTGTCCACACTTTGGATATGGTAGTTCCAACTGTGGCTGGACACTAGTAAGCACTGGAGAAAAAACCTCAGATTCTGGAATCAACTCGAGATGAAGACCTAGTCCCCTGCACTGATTGGGAAGGAATCCCGAGAGGCCCTACAAAACTTGCATGGAGACTTGACTTTCCTGAGGCAACACAAGCGTGTCCCTGAGGTCCCCACCGTAACTCTAGAGGAACCCCAAGTTTCCTGCTACAACTCGAGAAAAACCAGGAGAATCTCCCCTCAAGGCGAGATGAGGCCCTTTTCCACTGCGGCATCTCAAGAGAAATCCCACCTTCCCTCTTGAGCCTCAAAAGGGTCCTTGTCACCCTTGATGCAACTCAAGAAGTTCCCTGACATACCTGTCTCCACTCCAAAGGAACACTGAGTGTCCCGCCATAACTCAAGAGACTTGTTTTTCCCTCCTCATCTCGAGATGAGGGCCCATTTCCCTGCTTCGTCGGGAAAGGAATCCCGGCATTCTTGTCACACCTCAAGAGGAAGTGGTCTCAAGTTGAAATGCGAGAGGAACTCCAGGGGTCATGCCACAATAAAAAAGACCCTGATGTCCCAATCCACTCCAGATACACCAGATTCCACTGCACTGACTCAACTGTTACCCCAAGTATCGACTCAAAACACGATGGCAGGTTTGACAACCTTGTGGCACCTAGAGAGAAAGCCACAGATCCCTATTTCAACTCAACAGGAAGCCTGACACTACTTTTCCAGATTGAGAGGAAAGCGTACTTCCATATCTCCACACGAGACGAGGCCTGACTCCCTTGTTGAGACTCCATAGGAACCCCGAGATCCATGTCAGCTCTGGAGAGGAAACATGAGGTTCCGTCCTCACCTCCAGATGAGGACCTAGGCTCCTGCACCGACTGGAGAGGAATCCCAAGAGGCCCCTCGCAACTTGCATGGAGACTTGACTTTCCTAAGGCAACACGAGCAGGTCCCTGAGATCCCCATTGTAACTCAAGTGGAGCCCCACGGTTCCTGCTGCAACTTGAGAAAAAACAGGAGATTCTCCCCTGCGCGTGAGATGCAGCCCTTTTCCACTGCAGCATATCGAGAGAAATCACACCTTCGCTCTTGAGCCTCAAAAGGGTCATTGACACCATTGATGCAACTCAGGAAGTTCCCCATCATACCCTTATCCACTGGAGAGGAACACTGAGTGTCCCATTACCACTCAAGATGAGCCTTGTTTTCCCCGCCTCATCTCGAGATGGGGTTCCATATCCTTGCTTCGTCGGGAAAGAAATCCCGACATTCCTGTCGCACCTCCAGAGGAGGCCAGCACCTTGAAACTCAAGAGGAACTCCAGGGGTCTTGCCACAATTTTGAAAGACCCCGATTTCCCCATCCACTCGAGATAAGGCCTGTTTTTCCTGCCATGACTTGAATGGAACCCACAGTATCACCTCACAACACGAAGGNATAACCTTTATCAGAAAGAAGGGTCATAAAATGTTAGCAGGCCTCCTGGCCAGAAGATGATGTAAATCAAGTAAAACTTTTGCATATGGAAAGGTATGCAGAAAGAAAGGGTCGATAAGGGTCAGGATTGTTGACCCTGCATAACTCTGCATTTTCCATTAGTCTCTATGTACAATTCAAGGTATATAAGCTCACCTGGAAAATAAAGTTTTGGGCCTCGCCTCATCATTACTTGGCTCCCCCATGTCTTTCTTTGTTTCTTTATTTTCTTTGCAGGCTGACTCCCTGGGGTGTAGGGGCCCTCTGAGTTCACTTTCCTGCCCGGGCTTCTAAGACCCACATGAGAGGGAGCCCAAGGCGGGGCACCGTCCGCTATTCAAGAGGGTGCCTGAGGCCAACATGAACAGAGCAAGTCTGTGGTCAGAGGCTTTATTGGCTTTCTGTGTAAACCAAGGAATATCAGCCTCTTTTCTCTCCTGTATTGTATTAACTGCAAATTATTTCCATCTCTCTCTATATATCTATATATCTCTCTCACCTCGCTGTCCACACTTTGGATATGGTAGTTCCAACTGTGGCTGGACACTAGTAAGCACTGGAGAAAAAACCTCAGATTCTGGAATCAACTCGAGATGAAGACCTAGTCCCCTGCACTGATTGGGAAGGAATCCCGAGAGGCCCTACAAAACTTGCATGGAGACTTGACTTTCCTGAGGCAACACAAGCGTGTCCCTGAGGTCCCCACCGTAACTCTAGAGGAACCCCAAGTTTCCTGCTACAACTCGAGAAAAACCAGGAGAATCTCCCCTCAAGGCGAGATGAGGCCCTTTTCCACTGCGGCATCTCAAGAGAAATCCCACCTTCCCTCTTGAGCCTCAAAAGGGTCCTTGTCACCCTTGATGCAACTCAAGAAGTTCCCTGACATACCTGTCTCCACTCCAAAGGAACACTGAGTGTCCCGCCATAACTCAAGAGACTTGTTTTTCCCTCCTCATCTCGAGATGAGGGCCCATTTCCCTGCTTCGTCGGGAAAGGAATCCCGGCATTCTTGTCACACCTCAAGAGGAAGTGGTCTCAAGTTGAAATGCGAGAGGAACTCCAGGGGTCATGCCACAATAAAAAAGACCCTGATGTCCCAATCCACTCCAGATACACCAGATTCCACTGCACTGACTCAACTGTTACCCCAAGTATCGACTCAAAACACGATGGCAGGTTTGACAACCTTGTGGCACCTAGAGAGAAAGCCACAGATCCCTATTTCAACTCAACAGGAAGCCTGACACTACTTTTCCAGATTGAGAGGAAAGCGTACTTCCATATCTCCACACGAGACGAGGCCTGACTCCCTTGTTGAGACTCCATAGGAACCCCGAGATCCATGTCAGCTCTGGAGAGGAAACATGAGGTTCCGTCCTCACCTCCAGATGAGGACCTAGGCTCCTGCACCGACTGGAGAGGAATCCCAAGAGGCCCCTCGCAACTTGCATGGAGACTTGACTTTCCTAAGGCAACACGAGCAGGTCCCTGAGATCCCCATTGTAACTCAAGTGGAGCCCCACGGTTCCTGCTGCAACTTGAGAAAAAACAGGAGATTCTCCCCTGCGCGTGAGATGCAGCCCTTTTCCACTGCAGCATATCGAGAGAAATCACACCTTCGCTCTTGAGCCTCAAAAGGGTCATTGACACCATTGATGCAACTCAGGAAGTTCCCCATCATACCCTTATCCACTGGAGAGGAACACTGAGTGTCCCATTACCACTCAAGATGAGCCTTGTTTTCCCCGCCTCATCTCGAGATGGGGTTCCATATCCTTGCTTCGTCGGGAAAGAAATCCCGACATTCCTGTCGCACCTCCAGAGGAGGCCAGCACCTTGAAACTCAAGAGGAACTCCAGGGGTCTTGCCACAATTTTGAAAGACCCCGATTTCCCCATCCACTCGAGATAAGGCCTGTTTTTCCTGCCATGACTTGAATGGAACCCACAGTATCACCTCACAACACGAAGGTGCCAGGAACCAGCATGGGAGATCCCACCCATGACAAAATCATGTAAAGGGGACCTGACAAGCAAGACTTCGGGACTCAAGGGACTCCTTCGGCCAATCCCACCCATGACAAGGTCATGTGGAAGAGACCTAATGATCAAGGTGGAGCAGGACTCCAGGTACCCCCTGGATCTGCTCCAACATCTACCGTAAAACTAGATTCTGTCTGTCTACTGTTTACTATATTATGCCTTTCACTAACTTTCCTGACACCAATGGGGGGCTATTCCCGACCAACTGTCTCTGAAGAATATCAGCTTAGAGCTCTAGTTAATAAAACTCCTGGGCATAATAGGAGTGTTTCAATTCAAACCCCTCTAATGGTTCTCTAACTTGCCTGATAGGTTTCCCTGGACCTTTCAGTTCAGTTCAGTTCAGTCGCTCAGTCATGTCCGACTCTTTGCAACCCCATGAATCGCAGCACGCAGGCCTCCCTGTTTATCACCATCTCTTGGAGTTCACTCAGACTCACGTCCATCGAGTCTGTGATGCCATCTAGCCATCTCATCCTCAGTCGTCCCCTTCTCCTCATGCCCCCAGTCCTTCCCACCATCAGAGCCTTTTCCAGTGAATCAACTCTTTGCATGAGGTGGCCAAAGTACTGGAGTTTCAGCTTTAGCATCATTCCTTCCAAAGAGCTCCCAGGGTTGATCTCCTTCAGAATGGACTGAGTGGATCTCCTTGCAGTCCAAGGGACTCTCAAGAGTCTTCTCCAACACCACAGTTCAAATGCATCAATTCTTCAGTGCTCAGCTTTCGTCACAGTCCAACTCTCACATCCATACATGACCACAGGAAAAACAACTACATTTGTGATTATTTACAGCCTTCCAACCAAGAGAGTCAGGGGAAGCTTAAATAAAGCCTTTCAAAGAGTTAAAAATTATTAGAATGGTACAGGTGAAGGGTCTCATTGTTGAGCCAATGTTTGCTGCCAAGTTTTCATATTGTGTGCATTAATTAACAGAGTTCATATATACAAATATAAGTAGTGGCCTTGATATTAACAACACTAAACCTTGAATTAATAAATTATTTCCCTGTTATAGCCCACTGCACTTTTGCCCTATAGGAATGCAACTTTATCTAGTGCTTTTGGAGAATGGAGCCTGACTTTAGAAAAAACACTTTTAGAGAAAATAAACTTTCTGGTTAAATAACTTTATCAGAAGAAAGAGTCATAAAATGTTAGCAGGCCTCCTGTACAGAAGATGATTAAATCACCTAAGACCTGTGTATACAGATAGGTATGCAGAAAGAAAGCCTGATCTCCATAAGGGTTAGGACTGCTGACCTTGCATGACTTTGCATCTTTCATTATTCTCTACTTACAACTTAGGTATAAAAGCTCTCTGTGAAAAGAAAGCTGTAGGCCTTGCTCACCGAAGCTTGGTCATTCTTTTTTCTCTCTCTTTCTTTTTCCTTTTCAGGTTGACTCCCTGGAGCACAGAGGCTGTCTAAGTTCACTTTCCTGCCTGGGCTTCTAAGACCCTCTAGAGAAGGTGCCCAAGGTGGGTTGCCTTCGCTACACTGAGAAGGTGTCTGTGGCCTACATGATTGGTTTTCTCTGTAAACCAAGGAATAGCAACCTCTTTCTCTCCTTTATTTTCTTAACTGCAGAATTCTTTCCTTATTTATTTATCTATCTATCTCAGTCGACAACGCCGTCACTCTTCAGATATCTCTGGATCCTGCTGGGGCTGGACCCCGGTAAGTGGCCCCTGGAATAGATTATCAGAAGGTAGGTCTCCCCCATTGTGCAGTTTTTGGATGGCTATGACCTCACTCAGGGTGTCCAAGACCCCCCTGCATAAGATAGGTAGGGTGAGTAGGAGTGGGAAATGTTAAAGTGTTGAAGTGCTGAATCTTGTAATATAAGAAAAGAAATCAGTGTTGAAGTGTTGAAGCATCTTTACAAAGACAGAAATCTCTGACACGGGTAACAGTGAGTCAAAAGAACGACACCTCTTTATAGAAGTAATTTTGCAACTGCTAAACAAAACAGGAATTAAAGTTAAAAAGGCTAGTGTTCAATCCTTTTTTACATTTGTATAAGAACAATGTCTTTGGTTTCCAGAAGAGGGCACTGTTAATTTAGATACTTGGGAGAAGGTAGGGAAACAGCTAAAAACTCATTATCTTTGCATGGGCCAAAAAAAGATTCCTAGATGCTTTTGCTCTGTGGAATATGATTAGAAATGTCCTGGACCCCCAATCATGAGGCTGTTAGATAGCCTATGGGGGAGGCTATAGCGGTGGATGGTGGTGGGTCTCCACCTTCTGTGCAGATCATATTTTCTGCCATTGACAAAGAAAAGGAGGGAGACTGTGCTCTACCTCTTGAGGAAGGAGAGGGCTTATAGGANAAATATAAGTAGTGGCCTTGATATTAACAACACTAAACCTTGAATTAATAAATTATTTCCCTGTTATAGCCCACTGCACTTTTGCCCTATAGGAATGCAACTTTATCTAGTGCTTTTGGAGAATGGAGCCTGACTTTAGAAAAAACACTTTTAGAGAAAATAAACTTTCTGGTTAAATAACTTTATCAGAAGAAAGAGTCATAAAATGTTAGCAGGCCTCCTGTACAGAAGATGATTAAATCACCTAAGACCTGTGTATACAGATAGGTATGCAGAAAGAAAGCCTGATCTCCATAAGGGTTAGGACTGCTGACCTTGCATGACTTTGCATCTTTCATTATTCTCTACTTACAACTTAGGTATAAAAGCTCTCTGTGAAAAGAAAGCTGTAGGCCTTGCTCACCGAAGCTTGGTCATTCTTTTTTCTCTCTCTTTCTTTTTCCTTTTCAGGTTGACTCCCTGGAGCACAGAGGCTGTCTAAGTTCACTTTCCTGCCTGGGCTTCTAAGACCCTCTAGAGAAGGTGCCCAAGGTGGGTTGCCTTCGCTACACTGAGAAGGTGTCTGTGGCCTACATGATTGGTTTTCTCTGTAAACCAAGGAATAGCAACCTCTTTCTCTCCTTTATTTTCTTAACTGCAGAATTCTTTCCTTATTTATTTATCTATCTATCTCAGTCGACAACGCCGTCACTCTTCAGATATCTCTGGATCCTGCTGGGGCTGGACCCCGGTAAGTGGCCCCTGGAATAGATTATCAGAAGGTAGGTCTCCCCCATTGTGCAGTTTTTGGATGGCTATGACCTCACTCAGGGTGTCCAAGACCCCCCTGCATAAGATAGGTAGGGTGAGTAGGAGTGGGAAATGTTAAAGTGTTGAAGTGCTGAATCTTGTAATATAAGAAAAGAAATCAGTGTTGAAGTGTTGAAGCATCTTTACAAAGACAGAAATCTCTGACACGGGTAACAGTGAGTCAAAAGAACGACACCTCTTTATAGAAGTAATTTTGCAACTGCTAAACAAAACAGGAATTAAAGTTAAAAAGGCTAGTGTTCAATCCTTTTTTACATTTGTATAAGAACAATGTCTTTGGTTTCCAGAAGAGGGCACTGTTAATTTAGATACTTGGGAGAAGGTAGGGAAACAGCTAAAAACTCATTATCTTTGCATGGGCCAAAAAAAGATTCCTAGATGCTTTTGCTCTGTGGAATATGATTAGAAATGTCCTGGACCCCCAATCATGAGGCTGTTAGATAGCCTATGGGGGAGGCTATAGCGGTGGATGGTGGTGGGTCTCCACCTTCTGTGCAGATCATATTTTCTGCCATTGACAAAGAAAAGGAGGGAGACTGTGCTCTACCTCTTGAGGAAGGAGAGGGCTTATAGGACGCTGTGGTCAGGTGCTCTGGTGAGTCCCCTCCTCCCCTACGCAAACCTTTAAAAATTTATCCACCACTTTTTGATTTAAGGCAACCACTACCACCTCCGCTTGTGCCTCCCAGGGGCCAGAAGTTTCCCACTTGTCCTCCAAAGCCTCCCAGAGCATTGCCTAAGGCTGAAAAATATAAAGAGGATTTTTTTTTTTTTACAAAGGAGCTTTTAAAGAAGTTCAGTTCAGTTCAGTCTCTCAGTCGTGTCCAGCTTTTTGTGATACTGTGAATCGCAGCATGCCAGGTCTCCCGGTTCATTACCACATCTTGGAGTTCACTCAGACTCACGTCCATCGAGTCCGCAGCCATCTCATCCTCAGTCGTCCCCTTCTCCTCCTGCCCCCAGTCCCTCCCAGCATCAGAGTCTTTACCAGTGGTCAACTCTTCTCATGAGAGGCCAAAGTACTGGAGTTTCAGCTTCAGTATCATTCCTTCCAAAGAAATCCCACGGTTGATCTCCTTCAGAATGGACTGGTTGGAACTCCTTGCAGTCCAAGGGACTCTCAAGAGTCTTTTCCAACACCACAGTTCAAAAGCATCAATTCTTCAGCTCTCAGTCTTCTTCACAGTCCAAATCTCACATACATACATGACCACAGGAAAAACCATAGCCTTGACTAGATGGACCTTAGTCAGAAAAGTAATGTCTCTGTTTTTGAATATACTATCTAGGTTGGTCATAACTTTTCTTCCAAGGAGTAGGCGTCTTCTAATTTCATGGCTGCAGTCACCATCTGCAGTGATTTTGGAGCCCCCCCCCCCC
>SJYW01015184.1:627122-645202 GCA_006410735.1 Raphicerus campestris
AAATAAAAACTGACACTGTTTCCACTGTTTCCCCATCTATTTCCCATGAAGTGATGGGACCGGATGCCATGATCTTTGTTTCCTGAATGTTGAGCTTTAAGTCAACTTTTTCACTCTCCTCTATCACTTTCATCAAGAGGCCTTTTAGCTCCTCTTCACTTTCTGCCATAAGAGTGGTGTCATCTGCATATCTGAGGTTATTGATATTTCTCCCAGCAATCTTGATTCCAGCTTTTGTTTCTTCCAGTCCAGCGTTTCTCATGATGTACTCTGCATAGAAAAATAAGCAGGGTGACAATATACAGCCTTGACGCACTCCTTTTCCTATTTGGAACCAGTCTGTTGTTCCATGTCCAGTTCTAACTGTTGCTCCTGACCTGCATACAGATTTCTCAAGGGGCAGGTGAGGTGGTCTGGTATTCCCATCTCTTGAAGAATTTTCCACAGTTTATTGTGATCCACACAGCCATAGGCTTTGGCATAGCCAATAAAGCAGAAATAGATGTTTTTCTGGAACTCTCTTGCTTTTTCCAGGATCCAGTGGATGTTGGCAATTTGATCTCTGGTTCCTCTGCCTTTTCTAAAACCAGCTTGAACATCAGGGAGTTCACGGTTCACATATAGCTGAAGCCTGCCTTGGAGAATATTGAGCATTGCTTTACTAGTATGTGAGATAAGTCCAATTGTGCGGTAGTTTGAACATTCTTTTGCGTTGCCTTTCTTTGGAAATGGAATGAAAACTGACCTTTTCCAGTCCTGTGGCCACTGCTGAATTTTCCAAATTTTCTGGCATATTGAGTACAGCACTTTCACAGCATCATCTTTCAGGATTTGAAACAGCTCAACTGGAATTCTATCACCTCCACTAGCTTTATTCGTAGTGATGCTTTCTAAGCCCCACTTGACTTCACATTTCAAGATGTCTGGCTCTAGATTAGTGATCACATCATCATGATTATCTGGGTCGTGAAGATCTTTTGTATAGTTCTTCCGTGTATTCTTGCCACCTCTTCTTCATATCTTCTGCTTCTGTTAGGTCCATACCATTTCTGTCTTTTATCGAGCTCATCATCCCTTGGTATCTCTGATTTTCTTGAAGAGATCTCTAGTCTTTCCCAATCTGTTGTTTTCCTCTATTTCTTTACATTGATCACTGAAGAAGGCTTTCTTCTCTCTTCTGGCTATTCTTTGGAACTCTGCATTCAGATGGTTATATCTTACTCCTTTGCTTTTCGCCTCTCTTCTTTTCACAGCTATTTGTAAGGCCTTCTCAGACAGCCATTTTGCTTTTTTGCATTTCTTTTCCATGGGGATGGTCTTGATCCCTGTCTCCCATACAATGTCATGAACCTCATTCCATAGTTCATCAAGCACTCTATCTATCAGATCTAGGACCTTAAATCTGTTTCTCACTTCCACTGTATAATCATAAGGGATTTGATTTAAGTCATACCTGAATGGTCTAGCGGTTTTCCCTACTTTCTTCAATTTCAGTCTGAATTTGGCAATAAGGAGTTCATGATCTGAGCCACAGTCAGCTCCTGGTCTTGTCTTTTGTTGACTGTATAGAGCTTCTCCATCTTTGGCTGCATAGAATATAATCAATCTGATTTCGGTGTTGACCACCTGGTGATGTCCATGTGTGGAGACTTCTCTTGTGTTGTTGGAAGAGGGTGTTTGCTATGACCAGTGCATTTTCTTGGCAAAACTCTATTAATCTTTGCCCTGCTTCTTTCCGCATTCCAAGGCCAAATTTGCTTGTTACTCCAGATGTTTCTTGACTTCCTATTTTAGCATTCCAGTCTCCTATAATGTAAACGACATCTTTTTTGGGGTGTTTTAGTTCTAAAAAGTCTTGTAGGTCTTCATAAAACTGTTCAACTTCAGCTTCTTCAGCATTACTAGTTGTGGCATAGACTTGGATAACTATGATATTGAATGGTTTGCCTTGGAAACGAATAGAGATCATTCTGTCGTTTTTGAGATTGCATCCAAGTACTGCATTTTGGACTTGTTTGTTGACCATGATGGCTACTACATTTCTTCTGAGGGATTCCTGCCCGCAGTAGTAGATATAATGGTCATCTGAGTTAAATTCACCCATTCCATTCCATTTTAGTTCGCTGATTCCTATGTCGACGTTCACTGTTGCCATCTCTTGGTTGACCACTTCCAATTTGCCTTGATTCATGGACCTGACATTCCAGGTTCCTATGCAATATTGCTCTTTACAGCATCAGATCTTTCTTCTATCACCAGTCACATGCACAACTTGGTATTGTTTTTGCTTTGGCTCCATCCCTTCATTGTTTCTGGAGTTATTTCTCCACTAATCTCCAGTAGCATATTGGACACCTAAGGACCTCGGGAGTTCCTCTTTTGGTATCCTATCATTTTTCCTTTTCATACTGTTCATGGGGTTCCGAAGGCAAGAATACTGAAGTGGCTTGCCATTCCCTTCTCTAGTGGACCAGGTTCTGTCAGCCCTCTCCGCCATGACCCATCCATCTTGGGTTGCCCCACAGGCATCGTTTGGTTTCATTGAGTTAGACAATGCTGTGGTCCTAGTGTGATTAGATTGACTAGTTTTCTGTGAGAATGTTTTCAGTGTGTCTGCCTTCTGATGCCCTCTTGCAACACCTACCATCTCACTTGGGTTTATCTTACCTTGGGTGTGGGGTATCTCTTCACTGCTGCTCCAGCAAAGCACAGCCACTGCTCCTTACCTTGACACATACACAATATACAGAGCCTACTCCTTGAGGAAAAAAAAAGAAAAAGGGCAAAGAAAAGAAAGAAAGATTGATCGTAATGGAAAGGATTCTACAAATAAAAAATGTTTCTCTTGTGTCCAAACGGACATTTTGGGTATAAATGAGGTATAATAAAGGTATACCTAATTCTATTTATAATTTATACTTAATTAATTTATATATAAATTAAGGTGTATATTATTTACACATATTATATATACTATATAATTACTGTCTCTTATACACATCTATTCATTATNCTTGGGTTGCCCCACAGGCATCGTTTGGTTTCATTGAGTTAGACAATGCTGTGGTCCTAGTGTGATTAGATTGACTAGTTTTCTGTGAGAATGTTTTCAGTGTGTCTGCCTTCTGATGCCCTCTTGCAACACCTACCATCTCACTTGGGTTTATCTTACCTTGGGTGTGGGGTATCTCTTCACTGCTGCTCCAGCAAAGCACAGCCACTGCTCCTTACCTTGACACATACACAATATACAGAGCCTACTCCTTGAGGAAAAAAAAAGAAAAAGGGCAAAGAAAAGAAAGAAAGATTGATCGTAATGGAAAGGATTCTACAAATAAAAAATGTTTCTCTTGTGTCCAAACGGACATTTTGGGTATAAATGAGGTATAATAAAGGTATACCTAATTCTATTTATAATTTATACTTAATTAATTTATATATAAATTAAGGTGTATATTATTTACACATATTATATATACTATATAATTATGTTATATATATAATATGTATATTATAACAGTACATTAATTTATATTAATATTAATTACATACATATTATATTACTATAATTGTATTGATTACTATATTAATCATAAAGATTAATTCAAGTATATTGATTTATATATATTATATATCAATAAATTTATATTTATTGTCATATATAAATACACATATAAATGCATTTTGTGTTTGAATATATCTGCATACCTGAGATAAAGAGGTTATATATTTATTATTTAAATTTCTACAGAGACCTAAACTAAACATTAGACCTAAATTAACACATTCCTATATTTATGTTTCTAAAACATAGATTTTAAAAATTTAAAAATTAAATTGGCTGCATGTAGCTCCGTGATCCTCCGCTCCGCCCCCAATAACTCTTGGCTCACCGGGCACTTGGCTGCTTTCTCTGGGCTGCCCTGTGTGTCAGGCCCAAGATCTGAGAGCTATTAATGCCACTATGTAAGACATGGGGACTTTACAGCCTGGGCTCCCCCCCTCCCCCAAGTAGCCATTCGAGAGGGATATAACATAATTGTAATTGCTTTGAAAGACTGTTTCTTCACCATTCCCTTACACACTGAAGATAAAAAGTGATTTGCCTTTAGTCTGCCATGAGAAATTTTTAAAAAGCCTTATTTAAGGTTTCAATGGAAAGTGTTATTCCAGGGAATGAAAAATAGCCCTACCTTAAGTCAGAAATTTGTCAATGCCGCTTTAGAGGACATTAGGGCTAAATATGAACAAGTATATATGATTCACTACATGGGTGCTATTTTAATAGCTCATCCAGATAGAGCTCATTTACAAACTGTTCTCCAAGATTTGACTCAGGCATTGTCAGTAAGAGGCTTAAAAATTGCCCCAGAAAAAATTCAAACCAACCCACCCATAACTTATTTAGGAAGGGTTATAAATTCAGAAACAGTGACTCATTCTCCACTACAATTAAGAAAGGATCATCTTGTTACTCTGAATGATTATCAAAAATTTTAGGTGATATTAATTGGATAAGGCCCTATTTAAAATTAACCAGGGATCCTGATCCAACTTCAAAAAGACAATTAACTGTTGAGGCTCAGGAGGCCCTACACAAAGTAGAAAAGGCTTTATCTGACAGTTATGTAAAAAATAATTGAGTTGACAGCTTCCTGGCAATTCCTTTGCCTGGCTACCCTAACTTCACCTACAGGGATTTTATGGCAAAACGGCCCCCTAGAATGGTCCATCTTCCTGCTTAAGCTAAAAAGGTAGTGGCTTCTTATCTAGGGTTGATAGCTACTCTGATATTAAAGAGAAGAAAGCGGAGCATTGAATCATTTGGTAAAGAACCATCAGAAATCGTAATTCCATATAACAAAGAACAGCTTGATGCTCTTCTAATGCTTGATGACAATTGGCAGATTGCTATAGGAAAGTATTTTGGTCAAATTCTGCATCATTTACCTTCCCAGGTTTTGTTAAATTTTATATCTAGACACCCAGTTATTTTCCCTGTCAGGTGCAAACAATTCCCTATTTCAAATGCTCAATTGGCTTTTACTGACGAGTCAGCTAACGGCAAGGCTTCTATAGTTACAAGAAATCAGCATAAGGTTTTACAAACACAGGAAACTTCAGCTCAAAGAGGTGAACTCACAGCTATTATAGAGGCTTTTGTTATGTTTGCAGAGGAGGAATTTAAACTTTACTCTGACTCTCAGTATGTGGCCAGGCTGTTTCCACACATTGAGACTGCAGTTCTGCCTGAAAACAAAACTACTATCTTTTACCTGTTAACTAAACTGCAGCAACAAATTTGGAATCGAAACCGAGAATATTTTATTGGCCCCATTCAAGCTCATTCTGGACTGCCTGAATTTTTAAATGCTTTAAATGACTTGGCAGATTCACTAACCAAGGTTACAGTAGCCTCTGCTTTTGAAGAGGCCTGAGCCTCTCACTTCATCACCAAAATGCTATTGCATTAAGATATCAATTTCAGATTCCTCGAGAATATGCTTGAGATATTGTTCGTTCCTGTTCACATTGTCCCACCACTGCAAATAATTTACCTATGGGAGTTAACCCTCACGGTCTCAGACCTAATATGCTCTGGCAGAGGGATGTAACTCATGTCTCCTCATTTGGAAAATTGCCTTTTGTTCATGTAACTGTAGATACATTTTCTCATGCTATCATTGCAACTGCCCACACGGGGGAAGCACATAAAGATGTGGTACAACACCTCTTTACTTGCTTCTCATATTTAGGCTTGCCAAAGGCTTTAAAAACTGATAATGCCCCAACTTAAACTTCTAAGTCTTTCTAAGAATTCTGTATAAAGTTTTAAATAAAACATAACATGGGCATCCTTTATAATCCACAGGGACAAGCCATAGTAGAAAGAGCACATCAGACATTAAAAATACAGATCCAAAAATTGCAAAAAGGAAAATTTAAATATAGTTTTCCCCATCAGGTCTTACAAAATGCTCTCTTTGTAATAAATAACCTAAATGCTGATTCGTCCGGAACCAAGCAATGCTTCGTCATTGGTGTCCGGAACAAAATGTAAAGCCACTGGTGAAATGGAAGGACCTCCTCTCCAGACAATGGAGGGGTCCTGACCCATTGTTAACCAGCGGCTGATGGTGTGCTTGTATGTTTCCACAAGACGCAGATTCTCCAATTTGAATCCCTGACAGAATGATTTGTCATGTCGCAGCTCCCCAGGCACCTAGTTCCTCCACTGCCTCGGCCACAAATAAAGAAGGGGCCTCCTCTACCTCCACTTCCCCTGCCAGCATGGAAAGTCCAGCAGAACCTGAGACAACTGACACTGGAAATCCCAGATGAGCAGCGGCCATTAAGCTCTAGTAGATGGCATTATAATCAATTTGTTCATCTTATGCTGTCCTATACAACTAAAGACAAAACCTTTTGGCAGCCAGAAATTTGGAGAGCCCTCACTGCTACTGCCCCTATTACTTTAACCCGGCCAGAAAATGATTCTACTTACTTTATTTTAGCTTGTCTCCCTTCTCCCTATATTTTTCTTTTTACCAATGACTCCAGAAGACTTAATATACAAGTGAATTATTCAGGTGGGCCTAATGTAGTGTCTTGTGAACAATGTATGCTCTCATCTTGTTTGACCCCTCAATATAATGTTTGTTCCTTTGTGGTGTTATGTTTTCTCATGCTATCATTGCAACTGCCCACACGGGGGAAGCATATAAAGATGTGGTACGTCCACCTATCTTATGGTGCATGTGACTGTATCCACTTATTGGTATGATAATTATGGTCTTGCTGTACTGCAACAACCAAAAGATTTAATGCGATCATGATGGTTTGTGGGCTTATTTATCTTGAGAATATCAGCTTTAATAACTGCAATTACTTCCATTACTGTGGCAGCAATATCATTGACTCAACAAGTACATACTGCTCAATCTGTTGATATTATGTCCGAAAATGTTTCTTTAACACTGGCAACACAGGAAGTTATAGACAGGAAACTAGAAATGAGCGTAGATGCCCTAGAAGAAGCAATAATACATATTGGGACTGAATTACAGGCTTTAAAAGTGAAGTTGACACTGTCATGTCATGCCGACCACTGGTGGATATGTGTAACACTCCTGAAAGTAAACGAGAAAGATTATAACTGGGAGAAGACTAAAAATCATATTTCAGGTGTCTGGAACAGCTCTAGTATTAGTTTAGATTTGGGGGAACTTCATAATCAGATAAAGACCATGGAACACTCCTGATTAGATTTTACTGCCGCAGGAGTAGCAAGTGACTTTCCCCATACATTCTCTAAGTTTATTTCAGGAAAAAAACAAACAAACCATTCTGTCTACTATTCTTAACTATGCTGCTGTGACCGCTCTAAATCTTCTCATAATTCTTCTTCCTCATATTGTTAGAACTCTTTGACAGAGCACTCAGAAGCTTGTGACTGAATTACATCTAGTTGTCTTAAAAAATAAAAAAAGGGGTAGATGCTGGAAGCCAGCATGGGAGATCCCACCCATGACAAGGTCATGCCAAGGAGACCTGACAAGCAAGACTTCAAGACTCAAGGAACTCCTTGGGCCAATCCCACCCATGACAAGGTCATGTGGAAGAGACCTGAAGAGTAAGGCAGATCAGGACTCGAGGAACCCCTGGACCTCCTCGAATATCTACCCCAAAACTAGAATCTGTCTGTCTACTGTTTACTATATTATGCCTTTCACCAACTCCTCTGACACCAACAGGGGAGCTATCCTCGACTACCTTTCTCTGAAGAAAATCAGCTTAGAGCTCTAGTTAATAAATCTCTTGGGCATAATAGGAGTGTTTCAATTCAAACCCCTCTGATGGCTCTCTAACTTGCCTGACAGGTTTATCCGGACTTTTACAACTACCCTTGTGATTGTTTACAGCCTCCCAACCATAGAGAGGCATGGGAAGCTTAAATAAAGCCTTTCAAGGAGTTAAAAATTATTAGAATGGTAGAGGTGAAGGGTCTCATTGTTGAGCCAATGTTTGCTGCCAAGTTTTCATATTGTGTGCATTAATTAACAGAGTTCATATATAGAAATAAAAGTAGTGGCCTTGATATTAACAACACTAAACCTTGAGTTAATAAATTCTTTCCCTGTTATAGCTCACTGCACCTTTGCCTTATAGGAATGCAACTTTATCTAGTGCTTTTGGAGAATGGAGCCTGACTTTAGAAAAAACACTTTTAGAGAAAATAAGCTTTCTGGTTAACTAACTTTATCAGAAGAAAGAGTCATAAAATGTTAGCAGGCCTCCTGTACAGAAGATGATTAAATCACCTGTGTATACAGATAGGTATGCAGAGAGAAAGCCTGGTCTTGATAAGGGTCAGGACTGCTGACCGTGCATGACTCTGCATCTTCCATTATTCTCTGTGTGCAACTTAAGGTATAAAATCTCTCTGTGAAAATAAAGCTGCGGGCCTTGCTCACTGAAGCTTGGTCACCCCATGTCATTCTTTTTTCTCTCTCTTTCTCTTTCCTATTCAGGTTGACTCCCTGGAGCACAGAGACCCTCTGAGTTCACTTTCCTGCCCAGGCTTCTAAGACCCTCTCGAGAAGGTGCCCAATGTAGGGTGCCTTCACTACACTGAGAAGGTGTCTGTGGCCTATGTGAACAGTGCAAGTCCCATGCTGGGGCTTCATTGGTTTTCTCTGTAAACCAAGGAATATCAACCTCTTTCTCTCCTTTATTTTCTTAACTACAGAATTCTTTCCTTATTTATTTATCTATCTCTCTCAGTCGCTGATGCCGTCACGCTTCGGGTGTCTCTGTATCCTGCTGGAGCTGGACCCNGAATATCAGCCTCTTTCTCTCCTTTATTTTCTTAACTACAGAATTCTTTCCTTATTTATTTATCTATCTCTCTCAGTCGCTGATGCCGTCACGCTTTGGGTGTCTCTGTATCCTGCTGGAGCTGGACCCCAGTATGAAGGGAAGACTGAGAGCCCCGTGGCACCTCTAGAAATAGACCCAGATCCCTATCTCAGCTCGACAGGAGGCCTGACACCCCTTTTACACCTCAAGAGGGAAGCAGAGTCCATGCCTCAACACAAGATGATGGCTGGCTCCCCAGGGGAATCTGCATTGGAACCCCGAGATCAAGTCAGAACTGGAGAGGAACCTGAGTTTCCCTCTTCAACTCGAGATGAGGCCCTAGTCCCCTTCACCAAATCGAGAGGAATCCTGAGAGGCCTCTCACAACTCGAAAGGTTTCCTGACTTGCCAGACACAAGATGAGTGGCTCCCTCAGGTCCCCGTCACAACTTGAGAGAAGCCAATCTTCCTGCCACAACTCGAGAAACACTTTGAGATCGCCCCTTCCATGCGAATTGAGGCCCGATTCTCCTGCCGAGATTCCAGAACGATCCCGAGCTCCCCCTCACAACTCAAATGGAGACTTGACTTCCTTGAGGCAACACGAGAGGCTCCCTGACTTTCAAGGGGTACTTGCAGAGGAATTCCAAGCCTCCTGACACAACTTGAGAAAAACCAGGATATTCCCCCATCCTCACGACTTGAGGCCATTTGTTCCTGCAGCGCCTAGATAGCAATCACGAGTGTCCTCTCTAAACTCGAGAGGAAGCTTGACTCCCTTCATGCAATGCAAGCGGGCCCAGAGTTCCCCATCACACCGCTAGAGGGAACCCAAGTTTCTTGCCACAACTCGAGAAGAGCCCTGTGTTTCCCACCTCATCTGGACATGAGGGTCCATTCCTGGCTTGAACTCAAGAGGAATCCCAACTTCCCCTCGCACAACCAGGGGAGGTCTGTCTCACCTATTGAATCTCGAGTGGAACCCCACGACTCCTGTTGCAAGGAGGAAGGACACTGGGTTCCCCCTCAACTTGAGATAAGTCCTGATTCCCTTGCACTGGCTCCAATGCAACACCGAGCATCCCCTCACAACATGATGGGAGGCCTGACTCCCCTGCTGATCCTCTTGATAAAGCCCTGATTCCCTGCCTGAACTCGACAGGAGGCCTGACACCCCTTTGACAACTTGAGAGGAAAGCCGAGTTCCATGCCTGGACACCAGACGAGGCCTGACATCCTAGTTGAAACTTGAGAGGAAGCCCGAGATCCCTGTCATCGCCAGACAGGAAACCTGAGCTAAAAGACTGAACCCTAGACACAGCCCTATTCACAGACAGTGTCTCGAGAGCAATCCTGACATGCCCCTTGCAATTGGGAAAGAGACTTGACTTATTGGAGGCAATGTGAGCACGTCCCTGAAGTCCCTGTCACAACTCGAGGGGACTCAAACTTCCTGCCGCAACTCGAGAAACAAAATGAGATCACCCTTTCCATGCAAATTGAGGCCTGAATCCCCTGCTGAGACTCCAGAGCAATCCCACACTCCACCTCACAACTCGAATGGAGATTTGACTTCCCTGAGGCAACACAAGAGGCTCCCTGAGTTCCCCAGGGTACCTGCAGAGGAATCCCAAGCCTCCCACCGCAACTCGAGAAAAACCAGGAGATTCTCCCTTCAACGTGAGATGAGGCCCTTTTCCACTGAAGTGTCTTGAGAGAAATCCCACCATCCCTTTGAGCCTTGAAAGGGTCCTTGACACGCTTGATGCAACTCAAAGAAGTTCACTGACATATCCATTTCCACTCGAGAGGAACAACGAGTGTCTCGCCAAAGTTCATGAAGAGCCCTATTTCTCCCTCCTAATCTCGAGATGAGGGTCCATTTTCCTGCTTCATCGAGGAAAGAATCCCAGCATTCCTGTTGCACCTCAAGAGGAGGCGGTCTCAACTTGAAAGTCGAGAGGAACTCCAGAGGTCGAGCCACCATTCCAAAAGACTTCGATATTCCTATCCACTCCAGATACACCTTATTCTCCTGCAAGAACTCAACTGTCCCCATAAGTATTGACTCAAAACACGATGGGAGGTGTGACAGCCCTGTGGCCCCTCAAAAGAAAGCCACAGATCCCTATGTCAACTCGACAGGAAGCATGACCCTACTTTTACAGCTTGAGAAGAAGGCGGATTTCCATGTCTCCACACCAAACAAGGCCTGACTCCCCTGCTGAAACTCCATAGGAAACCCGCGATCCATGTCAGCCCTGGAGAAGAAGCCTGAGGTTCTGGCTTCAACTCCAGATGAGGACCACGGCCCTGGCAGCGACTGGAGAGGAATCCTGAGAGGTCCCTCGCAAATTGCATGGAGACTGGACTTACCTGAGGCAACACACGTGGGTCCCTGAGGTCCCCGTTGTAACTTGAGAGGAACCCCAAGTTTCATGCCACAACTCGAGAAAAACCAGGAGATTCTCCCCTCAACATGAGATGAGGCCCTTTTCCGTAGTGGCGTCTCAAGAGAAATCCCACTTTACCTCTTGAGCCTTGAAAGGGTCCATGACACCCTTGATGCAACTCAAGAAGTTCCCCGGCATACCCGTCTCCACTTGAGAGGAACACCTAGGGTCCCACCACAATTCAAGAAGAGCCCCGTTTTTCCCTCCTCATCTCAAGATGAGGGTCCATTTCTCTGCTTCATTGGAAAAGGTATCCTGGGATTGCCATTGCACCTCAAGTGGAGGTGGTCTCAACTTGAAACTTGAGAGGAACCCCAGGGGTTGTGCCACAATTTAAAAAGACTCCGATGTTGCAATCCACTCCAGATAAAGCTGATTCCCCTGCACTGACTTGACTGTCACCCCGGGTATTGGTTCACAACATGATGGGAGGTGTGACACCCCCGTGGCGCTTGGAGAGAAATCCACAGATCACTGCCAGGAGCCAGCATGGGGAATCCTGCCTGTGGCAAAGATCATGAGGAAAGAGCCTGACATATAAAGGCGGGATCAGGTCTTGTGTGCCCCCCCTGGAACTTCTCGAGTATCTACCCGAATACCAGAATCTGTCTGTCTTTTGTGTTATGGCTTTCACCAACTCGTCTGACATTAACAGGGGGCTATCACCAATCACCTTTCTCTGAAAAAAGTTAACTTAGAGCTCCAGTTAACAGTCTCCTGCATATAAAAGGAGTGTCTCTGCTCAAATACCTCTGATGGCTCTCTAACTTGCCTGACACGTTTACTTGGACTTTTACAACTACACATGTGATTGTTAACAGACCCCCAACTGCAAGAGTCACGAAGTTTAAAACATCTTAAAGATATAGAGCCTTTTTTAAAGAGCTAAGTATTATATTCGTCAGGGGTTTCATTGTTGAGTTATGATGGCCTTCAAGCCTCCACATCCTCAGGCACCTGGGAGTGTATTAATCAATGTAATTGGGATGCAGAAATAGGAATATAGTAGTTTGATGTTAGCAATACTAGACTTTTGAGTTAATGAATTTTCTCTTTGTTATAAATCACTGTACTCCTCTTTCCTTGTTATAAATTGTTGTATCCTTGCTATGTAAGAATGTAACCTTAATTAGTGCTTTCTGAGAGTGGCACCAGACTTTAGTAAGAACAACACTTTTAGGGCAAATACATTTTCTGGTTGATGGACCCTTATCAGAAAAGGGCCATAAAATGCTACTAGGCCTCCTGGCCAGAAGATGATGTAAATCACCTAAGACCTGTGTATACAGCTAAATATGCAGAGAGAAAGCCTGCTCTTGATAAGGGTCAGGGCTGCTGACCCTGCCTGACTTTGTATTATCCATTGATCTCTATGTATAACTTAGAGTATAAAAGCTTTCCTGGAAAATAAAGGACGGACTAGTTTCTCGGAAATCTGGCTCCCTCCGTGTCTTCTTTTCTTATTTACCCTTTCAGGCTAAATTTCCATCTGGTACATAGAGGCTCTCCACATCTACTTATCTGCCTGGGCTTCTAAGAACCATGCAAGAGGGAGCCCAAGGTGGGGCACCCTCCACTATTCAAGTAGGCACCTGTGGCCTAACTTAGATGGTTCAAACTCCTTGTCTTGGAGCTTTATTGGCTCTCTATGTAAACCGAGGAATACAGCCTCTTTTTCTCTATTTTTTTCCTCTCTCTTGCTACACTATTCTTTCCTAATCTCTCTTTAAATCCCTAATTAATCTCTATTTAATCGCCAACTCCATCCCCACTTCGAATTATCCTGGATCCACTGGGGCTGGACCCCGGCCAGTGGTACCTGGAACAGGCTGTTTGAAGATATGTCTCTCGGAGCAATTTCTATTGCTCCCCTTGGGGCATTTTCTGTTGTTCCCCCCGGAATAATTTCGTTACTCCCCCTGAAGTAATTTCTGTTACTCTGCTGGAGTAATTTCTGTTACTACCCCAGTGTTGAGTTTTTGGGTCGGATAGGACCCCACTTAGGGTGCTGCAGACCCCCCTGTATAGGACAGACAGGGTGAGTATGAGTAAGAAGTGTTAAAGGGTTGAAGAGAAACCTGGTTTCTAAAGTTTGAAAGAAACCTGTTTTGTAAGGATTGAAAAGAAACCCCTCTTTACAAAGGTTGAAACGAAACCTTCTTTGCAAAACTTAATTTTATGACATAGGTAACAGTGAATCAAGAGAAAGACAGCTTTTTATAGGAGTAATCTTGCAACTGTTAAATAAAAAAGGAATTAAAGTTAAGAAAGCCAATATTCAATCTTTTTTTTTTTTTTTTTTTTTAACATTCGTACAAAAGCAATGTTCTTGGTTTCCAGAAGAGGGCACTGTTATTTTAGACACCTGGGAAAAGGTAGGAAAACAGCTATTTTAGACACCTGGAAAAAGGTAGGAAAACAGCTGAAAGCTTATTACACTCAGCATGGTCCGGAAAAGTACCTACCGATACTTTTTCCTTATGGAATATGATTAGAGATACTTTAGATCCTGCTCTTGAATCTGTAAAGGTACATGTTAAAGAGGAAAGTGAAGAAAAAAGATACATGTAAAAGAGGAAGATAAGGAAAAAGAGGCTATACCTAGCTATCGGCAGCTAAATGAAATGCTAGCTGCAATGACTTCCCAGAAGCAGATAGAAGATAGGGATGAGAAGAAAGATCAGCTTTTCCCTCAAGATGAGAAAGATTTAGAAGAAACAAGAGCTCGATACCACTTTGATGAGGACTGGTCTTTTTTAGATAAAGATGCTCCCAGGAATTTAAGAGAAACGTCCCCAGTCAGGCCACCTGCTCCCAGGAGCTTAAGGGAAACATCCCCAATTAGACCATCCATACGATTTAAACATCAAACAGTTAAAAGATCTCCAGAGTATGAAAAGAAAGACATGGGACGCTTCATTTCCCCCTTGCCCTCCCCGCCCCCATAGGGGTGAGGGGCCTCCACTAGAAGTTCCCTAGAGAAGAGTTCTGTCTAGCTCCAAGGATGAATTTGATCCCCACCTTGAGGCTTGTTTTCCCGTAATATTTCATGGAAGCAGTGGGGGAAGAGCCCCCCACTGGGAACCCATTCCAATCAAAATGGTTAAAAAACTCAAACAGGTTTGTGCTTCTTGTGGGCTTAAAGTGAAGTCGCTCAGTCATGTCTGACTCTTTGCAACCCTGGGGACTGTAGCCTACCAGGCTTCTCTGTCCATGGGATTCTCCAGGCAAGAATATTGGAGTGGGTTACCATTTCCTTCTCCAGGGGATCTTCCTGACCCAGGGATCGAACCCTGGTCTCTCGCATTGGAGGCAGACGCTTTAACCTCTGAGCCACCAGGGAATATAATTTACAATTGGTAGAGGTCTTAGTTGCCAGATGAATGGCACCCCATGACTGGAAGACAGTTGCTAAAGCTTGTCTGTCAGGAGGGCAATATGTACTTTGGAGAGCTGAATTTGATGACCTTGCCCCCAAACAGGCCAATCAATGCCAACTAAAAATATGGCCCAAGATACACTGTAAAAAGTATGCTGACAGGGATGAACTAATTTGGAACACTTAGAGATCAGATGGGATTAGACTTAAAGACTTTAGACCAAGTAACCGCCTGCGCCCTCAGAGCTGGGCGATTGTTGCCTGAAGGGAGAGAATCACCCTCTTCCTTTTCAAACATTAAACAAAAACCAGAAGAGCCTCATGAGGACTTTATATCATGACTTGTAGAGGCAGTCCACAGAGTAATTTCCAATTTTGAGGCAGCTGGATGGCATCATGGACTCGATGGACGTGAGTCTGAGTGAACTGTGAGAGATGGTGATGAACAGGGAGGCCTGGTGTGTTGCGATTAATGGGGTTGCAAAGAGTTGGACACGACTGAGCGACTGAACTGAACTGAACTGAACTGAACTGGAATGCTGATAAAACAACTGGCATTTGAAAATGCTAATTCTACCTGCCAGGCCATTCTACATCCTATAAAAAATCTGAGCAAATAGGAGATTACATCAGGCAAGGTGCAGATGTAGGGCCAGCAATGATGTAGGGCCTGTCTCTTATACACATCTGCCAGCATGGGGAATCCTGCCTGTGGCAAAGATCATGAGGAAAGAGCCTGACATATAAAGGCGGGATCAGGTCTTGTGTGCCCCCCCTGGAACTTCTCGAGTATCTACCTGAATACCAGAATCTGTCTGTCTTTTGTGTTATGGCTTTCACCAACTCGTCTGACATTAACAGGGGGCTATCACCAATCACCTTTCTCTGAAAAAAGTTAACTTAGAGCTCCAGTTAACAGTCTCCTGCATATAAAAGGAGTGTCTCTGCTCAAATACCTCTGATGGCTCTCTAACTTGCCTGACACGTTTACTTGGACTTTTACAACTACACATGTGATTGTTAACAGACCCCCAACTGCAAGAGTCACGAAGTTTAAAACATCTTAAAGATATAGAGCCTTTTTTAAAGAGCTAAGTATTATATTCGTCAGGGGTTTCATTGTTGAGTTATGATGGCCTTCAAGCCTCCACATCCTCAGGCACCTGGGAGTGTATTAATCAATGTAATTGGGATGCAGAAATAGGAATATAGTAGTTTGATGTTAGCAATACTAGACTTTTGAGTTAATGAATTTTCTCTTTGTTATAAATCACTGTACTCCTCTTTCCTTGTTATAAATTGNCAGCCATAAAGGGAAATTCTTATCAACAGGCAGTACAATCCTTTTTTACAAACAGGGATAACCCTTCAAAGAGTCATTCCAGTAGTCTAGGCCAGAATATTGGTTTATCCAAGGCCTGCTTCTCTTGCAGATGGGAGGGGCACTTTATGTCCGCTTGCCCTCCAAAAGCAGCTGGTTCTTCTCTGCCGAATTCTGCCCCCCACCCCTCTCGCCCCCACCCCTTTTTCCCCTCTGCAAAATTCTCCTGCCTCGCTCTTATCTGCTAATATTCCTAGGTCTCTTTGCCTTCGTTGTCAAAAAGGATATCATTGGGCAAAAGAATGCAGGTCACAATTCCATAGAAACGGAGCTTTCTGGGGCCCTGACCAGCAGTCGGGAAACGGATTGAGGGGCCAGCCCCAGGCTCTGGCAATGATTGGGGCAATGACACTGAACCCATTCATTNCCTTCGTTGTCAAAAAGGATATCATTGGGCAAAAGAATGCAGGTCACAATTCCATAGAAACGGAGCTTTCTGGGGCCCTGACCAGCAGTCGGGAAACGGATTGAGGGGCCAGCCCCAGGCTCTGGCAATGATTGGGGCAATGACACTGAACCCATTCATTCCCTTTGTCCCATCACAGAACTCATCAGAGCAATCTCAGGCAGCGCAGGACTGGACCTCAGTTCCATCACCTCAACAATATTAACACCAGATAGCCCCACTATAAAAATCCTTATAGGGGTTAAAGGTCCATTACTGACAGGCTTGGTGGGACTTATATTAGGCAGAAGTTCCTTGGCTATGCAAGGTCTTATAATTATCCCTGAAGTAATTGACTCAGATATACAGGAGAAATTCAGATAATGATTTCACCCCCAGCTAAAACTATACAGATTCATCAGGGACAAAGAATAGCACAACTTTTACTTTTGCCTTAACACGCTGCCATAGGGCACACAGCTACTCAAAATGAAAGGCAGCAGAAAGGATTTGGGTCTAGTGATATGGTTTTTTGGATAACAGAAATTACTCAGAAACGCCCTATGAATACTATTCTGGTCAATGGCAAGTCTATTGTGGGGTTATTAGACACAGGAGCTTGCATTTCTGGGGAAGACTGACCCAGCTCCTGCCCAGCACATACCACTGAAAATGAGTTGGTGGGATTAGGGTGAGCCCTCGTAGTAGTCAAAAGTGCAAAAATATTAGATTGGCAATTTGAGGATACTTGTGGACCTTTCCACCCGTATATAGTTCCTTTGCTCCCCTTTACCCTGTGGGGAAGGGATGTGCTGTCTCAAATGGGAGTGCTACTTTTTAGCCCTGATGATGAAGTGACCTCTCAAATGCTGCAAATGGGCTATGATCCATCTAAAGGATTAGGTAAACAACAGACAGGAATAATTGAGCCAGTTTGCCCAACTCCTTGAAAGCTACGTACTGGATTGGGGTATCCAAATTTATAATGGAGGCCATTGTTTTTGCTGCCGACCCCATTACATGGAAATCTCAAAACCTGGTGTGGGTGAAACAATGGCCTCTGCCTAAAGAAAAATTACTGGCAGCTAAAGCATTAATCTTTGAACAACTACAATTGGGACATATTGAGCCCTCCGATAGCCCCTGGAAAACTCCTATTTTTATTAAGACAAAATCTGGTAAGTGGTGACTTTTACAAGATTTAAGAGAGATTAATGCCACTATGGAGGACATGGGAGCTTTACAGCCTGGGCTCCCTTCCCCAGTAGCCATTCCAGAGGGATATAATATAATTGTAATTGATTTACAACATTGTTTTTTCACCATTCCTTCAAGTGCTGAAGATAAAAAGCAATTTACCCTTAGTCTAGCATCAGAAAATTTAAACAGCCTTATTTAAGGTTTCAATGGAAGTGTTACCTCAGGGAATGAAAAGTAGCCTTACCTTATGTCAAACATTTGTCAATACTGCTTTAGAAGATATTAGGGCTAAATATGAACAAGTAACTGTACAAAAAAGATATTCAAGACCCAGATAATTATGTTGATATGATCACTCATCTAGAGCCAGACATCTTGGAATGTGAAGTCAAGTGGGCCTTAGAAAGCATCACTACGAACAAA
>SJYW01015188.1:0-10017 GCA_006410735.1 Raphicerus campestris
ATAATTCAATGAAGCTATGAGCTATGCTGTGCAGTGCCACCCAAGATGGGTGGGTCATGGTGAAGAGTTCTGACAAAACGTGGTTCACTGGAAAAGGAAATGGCAACCCACTCCAGTATGCTTGCCATGAGAATCCCATGAGCAGTGTGAAAAGTATAGCTGTTACCGGTGTCTATACCCACAGCCTGAGCCACACCCACTCACTGCATCTCTGGGACACTCTTTCAGACCAGCAGGCAGCTCTAACCCAGGTTTCCATCAAGTGACCACTTTTGCCCTAGGTCCCAGTGCATGTCTGTGCTCTGTAAGACTGAAGTCTCTGTTTGCTCCAGTCCTGTGGGACACGCAAAATTAGGACCCTGCTTGCCTTCAAAGCCAAATGCTCTGGGGGTTCATCTTGCTGATGCAGGATCCCTGGGCTGGAAAGCCCAACTTGGGGGGTCAGAACTCTCCTGTGGAAAAACCCTGCAATATAATTCTCTACTTTGTGGGTTGTCCACCCAGGAGTATGGTACTTGATGTTGATACTGTGAGTCTGAAAACTCCAACCATCTCAGTGTGGTTCCTGCTTTCTGTCTGCACTTGTAGAAGACCTATGCTGGTGGGTTCCTGTCTTTTTTTATCAGTGCTTGTTCTGCAAATAGTTGTAATTTGGGCTGTCCATGAGAGGACCCAAGCTCAGGGTCATTCTGCTCTGCCATCTTGCCCAGTCTGTATTGTGATCTTGTTTTCAGAATAAAGACATGCAAGGGGGCCTCTCCTGGTGTCTGCTTCCCTTCTCTGGCTCCTCCTCCATTTGCCCTTCCCAGTTCTTAGTGGGAGGTTTCCTTGCTTGACTACTCTTAGTGTGGAAGATGCACTGCAGCACCCTCAGTCCAGGGACGGCAGATCACTTCCTCTTACTTTAAATAATACTTTGTAGGCACTTCAGCCCTCCTTCCACCACACCTACACCTCTTCAGTATTCCAGTCATGGCAGGAGGATGTTATGAAAGTAGTACTCCTCAGTTTATCTTTTCCATCTCAAAACTTTGTATGCCCAAGACTGCCATGGCTGGACCCAAACTAGAATTGGCTGAGTATTTAGGGACATTCAGGGTATGGTGCTCCAGTGGAGTTTGCTAGGGGTCCTGCCTCAGTCGCCTAGGTGCAACAGCCCTTTCCTCTTCCCTTTCAGAGGTCCTGCCCTACTGCCCCTCTGTTCCCCGAAAGTCACGTGTTTCTTGTCTTTGCTGTTCCTTTTGTGGAGGACTCTTGCGTTCATCTTCAGAGAAAGATAGAAATGAATTCTTGTCAGTCAAGTGTCAGGTCACTTGTCCCTCTCTCAGAGGACTTCCTTAATGCCCACCTAAAGTATTAGCCTTGTCAGTGTTCATCATGTTTATTTAAGGTAAGCTTGATGAGAGCATGAAGTTACCCTGTTTTATATCCAACCCAAAGAGCACTTGACCCACGATAGGCACTTGTTTCACTAGTGGTTGTTTATCTTTTCACTCTTGTCTCCATTGGAAGTTCTCACCTTAGAAGAATTTGTTGGAAATATCAGACAGTACAAGAAAGGCCATTAGGTACAAAATACTCATGTGTTTATGAATTCATGACCGAATTCAATATGAAATTTTATATAAAAAGAAGCATGTGTGTGTTTTTCTCCCCCACACTCTCATTCTCCTCTAGAGCAGTTCTGAGTGACACAGGTGCAGGAGTGTGTGTTCTTGCTGTGTGACCCACTCCTTCCGTCTCGCTTTTATGCCTCAGGCTCAAGCTTGCCCTCATGAATGTGTCTCCTGCTCTGACTCAAGATTTCTGGGCATCAGGTTCCTGGGGGACTGGAATTCAGCCCTTCCTCCATCCTTCTCCTCCCTGCCCTTCCCTGACTGTGCTGGCCCGGGTCCCCCACAGCCTCCCCAGGTGGTATCTAAGTCCCACCTGGGCTTGCTGGGCTCCCTGGAGGTATGGACTGGCTTTGACAGAGCTATTGGGAAGGGGTGGTGAGACCCTGCTTGCTTGGATCCTTCTGTGGCCTCTTACTTGTGAGCCTCCTGCCACTTCTGAGCCACCTTCCCTTTCTGTCCCTGCTGGCCTTTCTGCATCCTCATCAGTGGGCCAGATGACTCAGGCCTGCAACCTCATGGAGACCTAAGTCCCCTGCCATTGGATTTCAGGTCCTGGCTCTCCCATCCCCCTAGAGTTCTTGGGAGGCCCCCATGGCCCCTCCTACACCCTTCCCAGAGTGAAGGTGCTGGTGCAGAGCAGCACACCCCACCTCGGAGGCTCCCCTTCACCTCAACCTCAGCCTGAGCTCAGCAGAAGTGAGCTAACCAGCCAGTAGAGGGAAGCACATGTCTGGTTTCCAAGCCTGCCATCTGGAGGACTTGGAGGGGAGGCAGCCATGGCCTTGAAGTCTAGGGCTCGGACACCATGGGTCACAGCCACTCAAGATGCAGTTGACCTGCCACCTCCTGCTGTTTCTCTTGAAAAGGCCTTGGACTCACATCTCTAGGTCTTGACTCCACAAAATTGATGCAGAGGTTCCATTTTTGTGGGGTTTGCTCTATGCCAGATTATTGGGGGTGAAGCCCCCCACCCTGGGCCCTGGGACCAAAACCCAGTTCCTCTCCCTAAAGCATCTTTCTTAGATGTGATGAGTCCTGAGTGCTGAGGACAGGAACTCTGTCTCTCTAGCTCTACCATCATCAGAGGGACCCTGTGTTCTGAATCTAACAAGGGTATGTGGAATGAGATACAAATCAGAATTTGAAAAGGGGGAGAGGGTCAGTTGTGGCCCAGCTTTCCCCCACAGGGCTGCAAGATACTGTCTGAATCCTCCACCATCCTCCAGTCTCCTCCCTCTTCTTCTCTGGACTGACCTTGCTTTTGCTCCTATTCAATTCCCCCATTCTTCCCTGTTATCACCAACCAGCACTGAGTAAGGTCACGTGCTTCATTACAATCCTTCTTTACAAGGACTCCTACTCTCCATGTCAGTGCCCTTTTCCCTAACCTTTGACCCCTACCGCATCCCACCCCTTCAACACGGTCATATCCTATGGAGTTACCTACTGAAGTTGAGAACAGTCTGATTCTCATGACGGGTCCAACACCATGGTGATTCCCAAGCCCACCCTTCCCACCCCCACAACCTTATCCCCAGCATGCTGAAGGCACACACCATGCCTTCCAGAGTCAGTCAGTGGGGCCAGGACATCCTCGGTCACAGCCAGTGACACTGCTTTCCTGAAAAGGATCGGTATCATTTCTACCACATCGACCAGTGCCTCATCCACATGGGGACCCCTGCTTGGCTATATAAAAATGAGAGCCATCCAGGGTCTTTTTCTGCTTTTCTTCCTTTGAGGGGATAGAGGCCACAATGTTTTGGTCGGTGCTGATTTTGTTCACTATTGCCTGCATTTTTTTTGCAAAATTTATCCTGTCCTCATAAGAAGCTGCGCTGCCAGCGAGGCGGGGAGGGGAGATGAGCCCAAGGAGCATGGGATTGCTGTACTCTGGTCCCATCACCCTCTACTTTCTCTCCTCCTGTTCCAGTGTTTCCTTGGGTTTCCATCTCCAAACCTGAGTGGTAAAGGATGGGGCAAAAGAGAAGTTTCTCATTGCACCAAGAAGCACTGCTTCCAGGGCTGCAGCTCTGAAAATCCTCTGCCACCTTCTCAGGCCTGGTTGCCCACAGCCCTGGAAGCAATGCTGACAGAGGGCAAGCCTTCCACGTGGGGCTTCTGGCAGCTGCACCACAGGGGTGGAAGCCTGGAGTTGGATTCTGAAGGCTTAATTTCTACCCTGACTTTTCCAGTGAGGATTTGAGCAGGCTCCAATTGGAAAGGCCCACAAAGCCTCTGTAACCCTTCAAGTCCATAGCTGGAGACATGGGGCCAACAGAGGTAGGCCCCTGCCTGCCCACTGCTGCTCCCTGGGAGGGGGCTGCCTGCGCAGACCAGGACACACAGCTTCCCAGCAGGAGAGTTTCCCCTTTGATGCTAGGGTTCTCCCACCCACAGACAAGATGCCACAGTCCTCAGCTCTCTCCCCGATGCCCGCCTCCCAGGAGTTGTCTCCCGGCTGGCCGTGGAATCAGGACCTCTGCACAGGGCCACTGCTCTGGTCCGCGAGGCCAGGCTCCCTCCTCTCTGTGCTGAGCTATGTTGGCTGGTGAGAGCAGCTCCACCCAAAGGGTCCTGGTTATGCGAGTCCTCTGTCCCTGGGAGGTGGAGGGGGTGATGCGGAGGAGCAGAGGGGCAAAGACAAGTGGGGACAACAGCAGCAGGGTCAGAAGAGGGTGGCAGCATCTCAGACCACAGCTGAGGAAGAGGATGGGGACGCCGAGGATGGACTATTCTAGAACAGCCAGCGCTGCTTGGGCAGCCGCTTCAGGCGCAGATAGTCCTCCTCCTCATGCTCCTTCCAGGCCCGCTGGTAGTGGTCTTCCTCCTTCAGGTTCCAGACGGGTGGCCACCGGTGTTTCGCAAAATACTGCTGGTTTTCTGGGGCAGAAAGGCAGTAGGGCTGTGTGAGGAAGACGCAGGATGAGGGGCAGAGGGACTCCCACCCCTGCCCCGCTGCCATGGAACATGCCTCTGGTCCTCCTAGGCCCACATGTCAACCCCTGGGGACCAGAAGCGGAAGCCCTGCCTTCACTGAGCCCCCAAAGAGAGCTAGTTGCCCAGGGAGTGGAGCCGACGGTCCACACTGGGGAAAGGCATTTCCACTTGCATTTTTCTTCCAGGCAGAGGGAAGCTCCTATCAAGCCTCGGAGAATAAAGCAGCCTGCGACAAGGGATGAGGGAGGAATGGCAAGAAGAGCTGTGGGCAAGAAGATGCTCGGCCTGGCTAGGGTGACAGCAGATGCAGCTGGCAGAGCTGAGGTTCTGAGAGGGGAGGTGCAGGGGATGGGGGTATGCAGGAGGTCAGATGGGAGGGAAGGCTAGGCTGAGGGGTTTGGACTTATTCTAGAAGGTGGGGGGGTGGCGCTCCATGGAAGTTTGGGACCAGGGAAGTGAGGCAGTTGGAGCTGTGCTTCAGAAAGAAAATGCTAGAAGGGTGACAAGGAGAGAGCAGGAGTGGGAGAACTGGTAGAGTGCTAGTGGGGAGGAGGGTCACAGCAAAGCAGACGGTGCTCAGTGAAGACCAAGTGGGGGAGGCCAGCCACATCTCTCCCTGGATACCATGAATCCTGGATCCCTGGATTCTTGTCAGGCCCCAGGACCTGAGATATCAATAAAGCAGAGACCAAGCTACAGGGACCCAATAGGATACCCAGATCTGTGTTGTCCAAGCTGTGACTTGTGCCCATTCCTAGGTTATGAACTTAATGTCATGAGTCATGAACAGTATTAAAAAAAACTGATAAATTTTTCAATATGTGTACTAGGTCACAAGATAAAATGTAGTTCTTGATAACCTAGAGGGGTGGGATGTGGGAATGGGAGGGAGGCTCAAGGGGGAGGGGATATGTGTATAATTATGGCTGATGTGCATTGTTGTTTAGCAGAAACCAACCAACATTGTAAAAATTAACAAACAAAAATGTATTTCTTATTGTAGAGTTGGGTCCACAAACATCTAAAAAAATAGCCCTTCTAGTCTGTACCTGTGAAAAGCAGAAGCTCAGAGGGGCAGAATGAATTGCCCAAGGTCTCCGGTGGGCCGGGGCAGGGGGGCTGCCCTCCACACCAGCGCTTTTTCCTGGACCCCCTCCGCTGGGCTGGGTGCATGTTTGCAGGCTACTCCCCACCCACAGGGGTCTTTGGCAGCCTCTGGGCGCCCTGGGGTCAGGTCAGAGGCTTGGACCCAAGGAGAGGGAGGCGACAAATGCCGCTGGGGAGGCTCACCTGGGGACATGGCCTTCATTTCTCGGGGGAACTCGCGACACACATTGTTGTAGTTGGTGCAGATGTGGTGAAGACACCAGTCAGCCAACTGGGACGCACAGTGGAACTGGGAACAGACAGGAGCATGTCTGTGCTGGGACCCCTGGGCCAAGGTCTGCACACAGGTGTCTAATTTTGCTTTCAGAGCAAAGCTTTCGCACAGGTGGGCAAAGGCCCTGAGTCACAGAGAACCCACCTCGAGAGGCAAGGCCACACAAAGCCATGACGGAATGACATGGATTTGCTCCTTGGCACCACTCCTACCTCACCCGTGACCTGCCCCAGCAGCCCCAGAAACCCACAGTTCATGGCTGCAGTCACCATCTGTGGTGATTTTGGATCCCAGAAAAATAAAGTCAGCCATTGTTTCCACTGTTTCCCCATCTATTTGCCATGAAGTGATGGGACCAGATGCCATGATCTTCGTTTTCTGAATGTTGAGCTTTAAGCCAACTTTTTCACTCTCTTCTTTTACTTTCATCGAGAGGCTCTTTAGTTTTTCTTCAGCCTGTGTAATTTTTCTGTTTTTGTATGTTTCTTTTCTTTTTGATCAAGGGCCAAATTACTATGTGACCTTATTCTTAAAGGGAAGTGTCTTTCAACCCTTTTTCAATTGGCAGGTGGGTTGGGTGGGTGGATATTATTGCTGCAACAGTAAACATAATTCCAATGCATGACTATGTTACAGAAGCAAGTTTCCGTGTGCTTTCTGCTGCTCCTACATGCTTCTCTGGGACTCATATATAACATGATCTACATAAATGTATATAAATTTAAAGAATTCCCTGGAGTTTCTGGGTCCCATCAGTCTCTGCTCTGAATCATAGAGAGAAGCCTTTTTCCTTCTCCCTCATCCATAATGTCTTTTTTAAAAACCTAAATAGAAAGATAGAAGAAAAAAACCCCATAAAATCAACAATCTAATTGACCCAAATTTGCCTAGAGTTCTGAAGCAACTGAGCAGACTTCCATTCTCACCCAAACCACTATCTCTCTACACCTGTCCCACTGTCTTCCAGTTTCCATGTTAGCCAGAACCTAAGGGCTTGGCTAAGTGCTGGAGATCTAGTGGTTGGGTCCCACTCAATGCCCAGCATTCTGTCCCCTAGCTCTTAAAGGGGCCACGATAGCACCTGGAGACCCCTCTCTAAAGGTACGTGCCTGTGTGCATGCTCAGTGTGTGTCTCCTGGGCATGAGCACACTGAGACCAGCAGCTCTCTGTGGTAACTGGTGGCTGTGACAGTCCCAAACTCTCCTGTTCCCAACCACAAACCCACAGAACCCAGCATCCTGGTGTTACCGGGACCAAGAGGGGTCAGGCAAGCAGAGCTGTGGGGGAGGGCAGGGAAGGACCCTCGCGGCTGCCCCTCACTCCTGTCCTGGGATGACGCGTGTGATCTTCACCCACAGGCAGATAGGGTGGAAGGGGAGGGCTCCCAGGAGGTTATCCCCATGGCAAAAAAAAATGGTAAGATGTAGTAATTTCCATATTTTAAGGCAAGACAAGAAAAATTCAGACAAAATTTTTCCTTGCTCTTTGAGCCTCCTCTCTGCCCTCTGGTGCGCAGCGTGCATCTATCCGCATTATGCGTTAGCCTGACCTCCTCAAGGGCAAAACGACTTGCTCCCCGTAAAGATAAATTTTCTTCTGCCGGCCCCAATCATGTAACTCCTTAGAAGACATCCCTACTTACTTATGACTGGGTTAATGTCATTGGCCATATTATTTGTGTTCCGTACTTTTCCTAAGATAATTGCTTCCTGCTTTTAAAAAAANCTTATTGTAGAGTTGGGTCCACAAACATCTAAAAAAATAGCCCTTCTAGTCTGTACCTGTGAAAAGCAGAAGCTCAGAGGGGCAGAATGAATTGCCCAAGGTCTCCGGTGGGCCGGGGCAGGGGGGCTGCCCTCCACACCAGCGCTTTTTCCTGGACCCCCTCCGCTGGGCTGGGTGCATGTTTGCAGGCTACTCCCCACCCACAGGGGTCTTTGGCAGCCTCTGGGCGCCCTGGGGTCAGGTCAGAGGCTTGGACCCAAGGAGAGGGAGGCGACAAATGCCGCTGGGGAGGCTCACCTGGGGACATGGCCTTCATTTCTCGGGGGAACTCGCGACACACATTGTTGTAGTTGGTGCAGATGTGGTGAAGACACCAGTCAGCCAACTGGGACGCACAGTGGAACTGGGAACAGACAGGAGCATGTCTGTGCTGGGACCCCTGGGCCAAGGTCTGCACACAGGTGTCTAATTTTGCTTTCAGAGCAAAGCTTTCGCACAGGTGGGCAAAGGCCCTGAGTCACAGAGAACCCACCTCGAGAGGCAAGGCCACACAAAGCCATGACGGAATGACATGGATTTGCTCCTTGGCACCACTCCTACCTCACCCGTGACCTGCCCCAGCAGCCCCAGAAACCCACAGTTCATGGCTGCAGTCACCATCTGTGGTGATTTTGGATCCCAGAAAAATAAAGTCAGCCATTGTTTCCACTGTTTCCCCATCTATTTGCCATGAAGTGATGGGACCAGATGCCATGATCTTCGTTTTCTGAATGTTGAGCTTTAAGCCAACTTTTTCACTCTCTTCTTTTACTTTCATCGAGAGGCTCTTTAGTTTTTCTTCAGCCTGTGTAATTTTTCTGTTTTTGTATGTTTCTTTTCTTTTTGATCAAGGGCCAAATTACTATGTGACCTTATTCTTAAAGGGAAGTGTCTTTCAACCCTTTTTCAATTGGCAGGTGGGTTGGGTGGGTGGATATTATTGCTGCAACAGTAAACATAATTCCAATGCATGACTATGTTACAGAAGCAAGTTTCCGTGTGCTTTCTGCTGCTCCTACATGCTTCTCTGGGACTCATATATAACATGATCTACATAAATGTATATAAATTTAAAGAATTCCCTGGAGTTTCTGGGTCCCATCAGTCTCTGCTCTGAATCATAGAGAGAAGCCTTTTTCCTTCTCCCTCATCCATAATGTCTTTTTTAAAAACCTAAATAGAAAGATAGAAGAAAAAAACCCCATAAAATCAACAATCTAATTGACCCAAATTTGCCTAGAGTTCTGAAGCAACTGAGCAGACTTCCATTCTCACCCAAACCACTATCTCTCTACACCTGTCCCACTGTCTTCCAGTTTCCATGTTAGCCAGAACCTAAGGGCTTGGCTAAGTGCTGGAGATCTAGTGGTTGGGTCCCACTCAATGCCCAGCATTCTGTCCCCTAGCTCTTAAAGGGGCCACGATAGCACCTGGAGACCCCTCTCTAAAGGTACGTGCCTGTGTGCATGCTCAGTGTGTGTCTCCTGGGCATGAGCACACTGAGACCAGCAGCTCTCTGTGGTAACTGGTGGCTGTGACAGTCCCAAACTCTCCTGTTCCCAACCACAAACCCACAGAACCCAGCATCCTGGTGTCACCAGGACCAAGAGGGGTCAGGCAAGCAGAGCTGTGGGGGAGGGCAGGGAAGGACCCTCGCGGCTGCCCCTCACTCCTGTCCTGGGATGACGCGTGTGATCTTCACCCACAGGCAGATAGGGTGGAAGGGGAGGGCTCCCAGGAGGTTATCCCCATGGCAAAAAAAAATGGTAAGATGTAGTAATTTCCATATTTTAAGGCAAGACAAGAAAAATTCAGACAAAATTTTTCCTTGCTCTTTGAGCCTCCTCTCTGCCCTCTGGTGCGCAGCGNTGGTAAGATGTAGTAATTTCCATATTTTAAGGCAAGACAAGAAAAATTCAGACAAAATTTTTCTTTGCTCTTTGAGCCTCCTCTCTGCCCTCTGGTGTGCAGCGTGTATCTATCCGCATTATGCATTAGCCTAACCTCCTCAAGGGCAAAACGACTTGCTCCCCGTAAAGACAAATTTTCTTCTGCCGGCCCCAATTATGTAACTCCTTAGAAGACATGCCTACTTACTTATTGGCCATATTATTTGTATTCTGTGCTTTTCCTAAGATAATTGCTTCCTGCTTTAAAAAAATATGTGATTGAGCTTCAGACAGAAATAATGATGACTTGAAATGACTGACTTGAAGTATAGCACTGTAAGATCCACTGTTGTAACAATATGACTCTGGAGAGGGGAAGAAGCAACAGGAGGGAAATATTTGCTGGAATCTGACAAACTAGTAAAA
>SJYW01015190.1:0-13204 GCA_006410735.1 Raphicerus campestris
AACAATAGACTGGTTTGAAATAGAGAAAGGAATATGTCAAGGCTGTATATTGTCACCCTGCTTATTTAACTTATATGCATCATGCAAAATGCCAGGCTGGATGAAGCAGAAGCTGGAATCAAGATTTCTAGGAGAAATATTGATAACCTCAGATATGCAAATAATACCACCCTTAGGGCAGAAAGCAAAGAACTAAAGAGCCTCTTGAAGAAAGTGAAAAAAATGACTTAAAACTCAACATTCAGAAAACTAAAGTCATGGCCTCTGGCTGCATCACTTCATGGCAAAAAGATGGGGAAATGGTGGAAACAGTAAGAAGCTGTATTTCTTTAGGCTCCAAAAATCACCACAGATGGTGACTGAAACCATGAAATTAAAAGATGTTTCCTCCTTGGAAGAAAAGCTATGACAAAGCTAGACTGCATATTAAAAACCAGAGATGTTACTTTACTAACAAAATTCTGCCTTGTCAAAGCTGTGGTTTTTCCAGGAGTCATGTATGGATGTGAGAGTTGAACTATAAAGGAAGTTGAGCACTGAAGAACTGAAGAATTGATGCTTTTGAACTGTGGTGTTGGAGAAGACTCTTGAGAGTCCCATGGACTGCAAGCAGATCAAACCATTCAATCCTAAAATAAATCAATCCTGAATATTCTTTGGAAGGACTGATGCTGAAACTGAAACTCCAATATTTTGGCCACCTAATGCAAATAACTGACTCATTAGAAAAGACCCTGATACTGGGAAAGATTGAAGGCAGGAGGAAAAGGGGATGACAGAGTAAGAGATGGTTGGATGGCATTACCAACTCAATGGACTCGGGTTTGAGCAAGCTCTGGGAGTTGGTGAAGGACGGGAAGTCTGGTGTGCTGCAGTCCATGGGGTGGCAGAGTCTGACATGACTGAGTACCTGAACTGAAGCTTCAAAAAATTCCTCCCAAATGATGTGCTGGAAATCTCACTAAAACATGTTTTATAAACACAGTCTGTGGTTTTACTTTTTGGGTTGTTTTTTATTGCTGCTGACTATGGCAACATTGTATCCAAGAATCTNGTGCTGGAAATCTCACTAAAACATGTTTTATAAACACAGTCTGTGGTTTTACTTTTTGGGTTGTTTTTTATTGCTGCTGACTATGGCAACATTGTATCCAAGAATCTGAGCCAGTTTTTAAAACACATTCCTCAATTCTCTTTAATTCCAGTGCATTACCAATCCTTGCATTCCTCATTGTATCTTATATTTTTATAGATGGTCATTAAACATTCACTGTACAAAAGATTGCCAAAAATTTACTTGTGTTTCAGGCTTTAAGAGTCAGTGAAAAACGGAAATATTAATTTGAGAATTCACAGAGACAAAAAGTATTGTAGAGACCAAAGTATGTGATTGAAAAAGAGATGCAAATTATCAAAAGCAACATAAAAGTAATTAATATTTTAATGTTTTGATAGTTTACATCTCTTTTTCAATCACATACTGAGGTAAGACTTAGTCTTGAGATAAAATTGGACAGGATTCAAGAAAAATAGTAATGTAAGATAGCTGATATGACTTAATGTTTTTAAAAATTTTAATTGAAATATAATTTGCAGTGTTATGTTAGTTTCAGATGTATAGAAAAATGCTTCAGTTATATATATAACTGAATATGCATATATATATATATTCTTTTTCAGATTTTTCTTTTATCAGTTCAGTTCAGTTCAGTCACTCAGTTGTGCCTGGCTCTTTGTGACCCCATGAATCGCAGCACGCCAGGTCTTCCTGTCCATCACCAATTCCCGGAGTTCACTCAGATTCACGTCCATTATGTCAGTGATGCCATCCAGCCATCTCATCCTCTGTCGTCCCCTTCTCCTCCTGCCCCCAGTCCCTCCCAGGATCAAAGTCTTTTCCAATGAGTCAACTCTTTGCATGAGGTGGCCAAAGTACTGGAGTTTCAGCTTTAGCATCATTCCTTCCAAAGAAATCCCAGGGCTGATCTCCTTCAGCATGGACTGCTTGGATCTCCTTGCAGTCCAAGGGACTCTCAAGAGTCTTCTCCAACACCACAGTTCAAAAGCATCAATTCTTTGGCACTCAGCCTTCTTCACAGTCCAACTCTCACATCCATACATGACTACTGAAAAAACCATAGCCTTTTATAGATTATTATAAAATATTGAATATATTATAGCTTCCTGTACTATAGAGTAGCTCTATTTTATATATACAAGTGTGAATACGTTAATCTCAAACTTCCAGTTTCTCTCTCCCACCCTCCNAAAACATAGCCTTTTATAGACTATTATAAAATATTGAATATATTATAGCTTCCTGTACTATAGAGTAGCTCTATTTTATATATACAAGTGTGAATGCGTTTATCTCAAACTTCCAGTTTCTCTCTCCCACCCTCCCCTACATATCTATTTACTTTTAACAAGGAAATAAAGATAATTGTCTGACAGGATTTAATTCAAAGTTCAATTAAAATAATTCAACTTGCTGCTTTGAATAACGAAACAGAGCCAAAAATATTCAGTAAGAAATGACAAGCAAATAAATATACGTATACATACATACATACATTCAAACATTGATACATATACAGACACATGCAATGAATGAATAAATTAATAAATTCATGATTAGTGAAATTACAGAGTTAATGAAAATTTGAAATATTCTCTCCAACTTTGGCAATTCAATAAGCCAAATTTTGAGATGGTTGGATGGTATCATCAACTCGATGGACATGAGTATGAGCTGACTCTGGGAGATAGTGAAGGACAGGGAAGCCTGGTGTGCTGCAGTCCATGGGGTCGCAAAAAGTGTCAGACACAACTGAGTGACTAAACAACCCCCCAAAAAAGCTTGAACTGCAAGGAGATGAAACTAGTCAATCCTGATGGAAAACAACTCTGAATATTTATTGGAAGGACTGAAATGCTGAAGTTCAAGTTCTAACACTCTGGGCCACCAGACACAAAGAACTGACTCATTGGAAAAGACACTGAAGCACGACAGGCTCCNAAACTAGTCAATCCTGATGGAAAACAACTCTGAATATTTATTGGAAGGACTGAAATGCTGAAGTTCAAGTTCTAACACTCTGGGCCACTGGACACAAAGAACTGACTCATTGGAAAAGACACTGATGCTGGGAAAGATGAAGACAGGAGGAGAAGAGAGTCATAGAGCATGCAATGGTTGGATAGCATCACTGACTTGATGAATATGAGTTTGAACAAACTCTGGAAGAGGGTGGAGGACAAGGGAGCCTGTCGTGCTTCAGTCCATGGAGTTGCAAATAGTTGGATACAACTTGGCAACTGAACAACAAAAAACTCTCAATTTGGCAACTCATGGACAGACTCTATTTTTTTCTTTACTCATTTCTAATTTTTCCTAATATTTGCAATGGATAAGTATCCCTTTGATTTAGAGAGAAGTAATATTTTAAATGAAACAAAAGTAAGTAATAAATAAGATAAAATGAGGGGCTTCCCAGATAGCTCAAAAAGTAAAGAATATATTTGCAATGTAGGAGACCCAGGTTCTGTCCCTAGGTCAGGAAGATACCCTGGAGAAGGACATGGAAACCCACTCCAGTATTCTTGCCTGGAGAATTCCATGGGCAGAGGAGCCTGGCAGGCTACAGTCCATGGGGTCACAAAGAGTCAGACATGACCGAGTGACTAATATACACACACACACACAAGATGAATGAAAGGAGGCAACAATATCTCTTCAAGAACCGTTTGAGAGTTTCCTAGGCAATATATTGTGCTCTTGCTGTAAGATGAGAAATGCCTTGCATAATGTTTGTTGTTGTTTGTGCTGGGTCTTCATTGCTGCCTGCAGCTTTTCTCTAGTTGTGGCAAGTGGGATTACTCTTTCTCTGCCATGTGCAAGCTTACTGCGGTGGCTTCTTTTGCTGAGGCTTTAGGGATGTGGACTTAATTTGCTCAAGGGCATGTGGGATCTCCCCAGACCAGGAACCGAACCCACATCTCCTGCACTGGCAGGCAGAATCTTAACTACTGGCTTAACAGCAAAGTCCTTTACAAAGTCCTTTCACTCAGGATTTTTCTTTCATATATGTGTGTCTTTTACATACTCATACTGGATTGCATTCCACTGCATACATGTGATTTAGCTTAATTTTAAACCATCTTTTTTTCTATAGGTGAAGGTCTATGGGAAAGGCAAAGTTCTTATCACAGACAACTTGAATCCTGTGAAAAAGCTTAATATATTCTGTATATTTCTTATGTCTTATATTTTCAGGTTGTTAACTATTCCCAACAACTCATATCTGCTGGAAAAAGCAAAGTTTAATTGTGATTCACTATCTTCTGATTTCTGACAGGCTTTTTTAACCTGCTAAAGGATTGTCTTTCATATATTCAGAATGCATACACAGTCCTACTGTGTCTCTTGAGATGCTAAGCCCATAAGGAGTCGATGCTTTTGTCTCTGTTTCAGGATAAAAATTCCTCTTTGCTCCCTTTGGTCTTGTATTTACCCGTGTTTTTGCAAATGTTGTATCTTCGTTTTTTTTCTACAGAAAATTCACATACCGTGACATTAATTTCATGTTTAAATCTATTATTGAGAGATATTTTATAAAACAAATAATAGATTATATTTCAGAATAACTGTGCCTGCATCCTGGTTCTATCATTCTAGTTACATAACTTTATATGAGTGTTTGAAAACTATCAAGTTAAGATAGTCCAAGAATCTGATTATATTGAAGAACTGAGGCAGATCAACTTTTAATCAGTCATGTCAAAACCATCTAATTTTTCACAACCAAATAAACAGCCATTGCAATCACTAAGAGCAACCTTATCAATGAGTTAATTAAATATTAATATGTAACAGGAACAAAACAACTCCATGTAATAATGATATTGTATTAAGAACAAATTTCTATTTATTCAATTTGTGGTAATTCAACACATTTGCTAATTAGATATACATTAACAGATATGTGACTTTTAAAATATTGAATAATTCTTTGTTATGGACCACTTTTTAGAGTTCTAGAACAGAACTTCTATGAATTACTATTAATGCATGTCAGCTAACTTTAGTAACGTTTATAAGCAACAAGCCTTTACTGTTATACACAAATTAGAATTTGTGAAGTTTTACATAATTTCCCCCATGAAAAACAAACAAAAAGGCCTTGCATTTTTTAATTAGCTAAGCATAGAGCTTCCATTAGTCTTTGTATATGCTAAAGAGCATCTGTTGGTAAATGTGGATTTTAAAACTTATTAAATTTATGTTTATAAGCTAAATGTTTTATATGCAGTAAGTGCATCATCCACGAGACTGTACTAGATTTTAGTAAAATAAATCATTTTTTTAGTCCTCTATCATATTTTTTCAAAGTGAATTCCATGAAATACCAGTTTTTTTTTCTTTTAATCCAAACAGGAAGGACAAAACATTATCTAATTTATTTAATCTGCAGAAACAATATGCTTAAAATAATTGCAACATATTTTAAAATATAACTTCCTACTCTGCAATAAAATAGGTGAAATATATAAAATATATTTTCTGAATTTTTTAATCATAAGATGCTGTGTCAAAGACTATTGTGAATCTAGGGTAGCACTGTCCAACAGACATTTCTACTGTGATGGAAATGTTCCGTATGTGTGCTTTCCAAAACCCAAAATTTAAACACTCATCGCTAGTGGCTTTTGAATACTTGAAGTGTGATTAGCATGATGGCATTTATGCTCAGTTGCTAAGTTATATCTGACTCTTTTTGTGACCCCATGGACTGTATATCCCACCAGGCTCCTCAGTCCATGAAATTTTCCAGGCAAGAATACTGGAGTGGGTTGCCATTTCCCTCTCCAGGGGTTCTTCCTTACCCAGGGATTGAGCCTGTGTCTCCTGCTTGGTAGGTGGATTCTTTACAACCTGTGCCACCTGGGGAACCCTAACTGTGATGGAAGAACTGAATTGTAATGTTATTTCATTTTAAACAAATTTTAAATAGCCACTTGTACTTAATGACTGATTTATTGGACAACTCAGATCTAGATTCTCAAAACCTACCCAAATTATGCTGCTCTATCACAACAGTTATGACTAATGTGGTTTCTATGTACCTCTAGAGCACATCAACCAGGAAGGTGATGATTGTAAATATTCCTAAGGAATCATGACTGGAGAACAGCACTGATGAATGTACTAATAATGAAGACAGGAGAAATGTCTGCAAGCAGAAAGAGTCCCAGGGTCAGCAACAAAAGCTGGATGAGGCCAAAGGCAACTACAAATTCTGAAGGGCATAATTTATTGCAGTTGTCTCATTAGTGCCCTTCATTCCCAACTCCTCCCTCGTGTTACAAGAAAGGGAGAATGGGAAAGAACAAGCTAAGATGAATTATGTTCATGTGGAAGAACTGCTTCTCAGAGACAAGGCTAGAATTGTGCAGGAACAGACAGAATTAAAATGTATTTCATTCTATTGCCACATTATTTGTGACAACATATAAAAACTTGTATATGATTATGAGGATTGGCTTACCTTGCCATTTTATCATTTGCAGTGATCCATATTCAAGCCTAAATGACAGTATAAAGGTTTCAACAATGCAAGTGTGAGCACTTTACAACCAGCATCAAAGTATTACTCAGTCATAAAAATGAATTAATGTCATATGCAGCAACATGGATGGACCTAGAAATTATCCTACTAAGTGAAGTAGGTCAGAAAGAGTGACAGATACCACTTATATTTGGAATCTAAATATGACTCACAGACATAGAAAACAAATGCATGATTACCAAAGGGAAAAAGTGGAGGGAGAGTAAATTAGGAGTTTGGGATTAAGAGAAATATACTACTATATATAAAATAAACAATGAGGATCTATTGTCTAAAATAGGGGATTATATTCAATGTCTTGTAATAAACTATAATGAAAAAGAATACAAATATATAGCTATACCTGAATCATTGTGCTGTATATCTGAAATTATCACATCATTTAAAATTACCTATGCTTCAACTTAAAAAAAAAAAAAAAAAAAAAGAAAGTAATACTGATGATGGTGCAGACATGCTGGACAAGACACAGGTTAGCTTGCATTCACATACTCTGGAAATTGCTCTGAACTGACTGAGCAAGAGATAACATTGAACAAAACAAGGGGAAGAGAGCCTCAGGAAAAAGACAGTAAGTTATATGACCACAATATTTTACACATTTAAAGCCCTTCCAACTTTTAAAATATTGCCAGGGATTATCTCATTTGATCTTCTTAAAAATCCCCACAGTTATGCATGGAAATATAGCCCTGATGATGATGATGATGATAGAGGTAATAAGGATTATGATAATAATGAGGATAATGATAATGATGGTGGTGGTCTCATGAAAATTATTTCCTGAGTAGCTTCATATCCATAATTGTTTTCCTGAGACTTCAAACTTGAAATTAATAGAGTTGGGTTAAACTTGGCTGACGTTTTCTGATGGTCTTTCAGTGCTGAGTAGGGTAAAAATTCTGCTGTTAAGAAGACTAATGGCATCCTGATATTTTTGCTTATATATGAGCTGGAATTTTTGACTGATACATAAAGTGTATTTTCTTCTCAGCTTTAAAATCAGTATAAGTTAATGTAAGTCCCAGGCATACAATCTTCAATCTTTCAATATATTTGTTCAAGTATATTTGGAGGGGGGATAGCAGAAGTAGGTCTAGATAGCAGGTATTAAAGTTTTCAGTAAAATATCTTCTTCTTTTCTTTTATATGTGTGTGTGTGTGTTTGTGTGTAGGAGCCCAGCTATCTGTACACTATATATTTAAGACATAATTTGCCTATCTAGTAAAGGGGTCAGCAAACTTACCCGAAAGCCAAATTCAGACCTGAATCTGGCCTGAGAATTGAGAATATTTCATTTTTTATATTTTTTAAAAGTTGTGAAGACAAAGAAGAGCATTTAAGAAGCCTCTGTGATCCTTAAAATCTAAAGTATTAACTTTACAAAAACTCTATTTAAAAAGTATAAAAACTTTTTTCAATCTATAATATAGTACATTCAACATTTCCCTACCTACTATTCTCCTTTTCTGTTTTTCCCATCCTATTTTTCCTTATTGGTGTTTATTCATTCCTGTTATCCTTGTGAAGATGAGATTCCATTCTATTTTTTTCAAAATTTTTAAAATTTTATTATGTCCTGTTTCAAATCTTACTTATTTCTAGTCACATTATTGAAAATTTTGTACCCACTGTTCTTTATTATTTGTTAGAGTGAAGATTAGTTGATGTACCATGATCAATTGTAGACATTATATTTATTATATATTATATATGCAATATTTTTCATAGTATTTTCCCTTATAGGTTATTGTAAAATATTGAATATAGTTCCCTGTGCTATACAGTAGGTTATTTTAAATCTATTTTATATATAATAGTATGTATTTGTTAATCACAAACTCCTAATTTATCCCTCTCCCTGAACTGTTCCTCTATGCTATATCAATAAGGTACCTATTTTAAGGTTTCAATTAAAGTATTAGGCTAAATTTTTCAAATACTTTTTGGTAATTTTATTGTTCTTTGTTCCTTGGGAAAGTGGGAAAGTGTTAGTTGCTGAGTCGAGTCTGACTCTTTGGGACCCCATGGACTGTAGTGCACCACATGCCTCTGTCTATGGAGTTTCCCAGGCAAGAATCTGGAGTGGGTAGCCATTCCCTTCTCCAGGTGATTTTTCCAGACCCAGAGGTTAAATTTGGGTCGCCTGTGTTGCAGGCAGATTCTTTACTGACTGAGCCACCAGGGAAGCCCGTCTTTATAAATTACTCACTTTATTTTCATCTTTCTATTTCTTGTAATAGCTGTGCTTGCTATTTTAGTGAATACTCAATTGTATTCCCTCTTAAAAGGATGAGTTTTTCTGGGCTTCTTTTATGGCTCAGCTGGTAAAGAATCTGCCTGCCTTGTGGGAGACCTGCATTTGATCCCTGGGTTGGGAAGTTCCCCTGGAGAAGGGAAAGGCTACCCACTCCAGTATTCTGGCCTGGAGAATTCTGTGGACTGTGTGCAGTGGCAAAGAGTCAGACATAACTGAAAAACTTTCACTTTCCCTTTTTTGGATAATACGAGTAGGTTTAGTTTTGTCCAAGTGAAATGGACTGTGGTTGTTTTCTCTGAACCATGGCTGAATCGTTCCACTATACATAGATGTTCTATTGTGTTCTTTATTCTTTTCTGCATTACTTTTCTCCATCCATCTCTGCCATCAGTATCTTTAACATAATGTTATTGACAGCATAAATAAATTTGTATCAATTGTCTTTTGTTTGGGCTTCCTTGGTGACTCAGACAGTAAAGAATCTGTCTGCAATGCAGGAGGCACAGGTTTGATCCCTGAGTTGGGAAGATCTCCTGAAGAAGAAAATGGCAATCCACTCCAGTATTCTTGCCTGGGAAATCCCATGGACAGATGAGCCTGGCTGGCTACAGTCCATGGGGTCGCAAAGAGTCAGATATGACTGAGCAACTAACATACAAGCACACATCTTTTCTTCAGAGTAACCATTGCTTTGAGAGAGCGTGTATTTGTTAAATTTCTTTTTCATCCTCAAGGAACTGAACCATCCTGGTACACACTTTAGTTCTTTTGAGGTTTTACTAAATTGTTGCAGTTACAACCAAGTTAGAACCTCAGAAAATTACTCCACATTTCCATGATCATGTTCAGATGCTTACTCATGTTTTCACTAAGGATGGGATCTATCTTTCTCAACCGGCATATTTGCTGACAATTTTTGGTCCCTAAAGTTAGTATCAGGGAAGCTCAAGTGACTCAGAGGTAAAGAACCAACCCAACAATGCAAGAGATGCAACAGACCCATGATTGATCCCTGGGTTGGGAAGATCCCATGCAGAAGGAAATGGCAACCCACTCCAGTATTCTTGCCTGGGAAATCCCATGGACAGAGAAGCCTGGCAGTCTATAGTCCATGGGGTTGCAAAAAGTCAGACACAACTGAGCGACTAAGCAACAAAGCAAATACAGTATCAGATCCCCCTTTATCTCCCTAACTCCACTGAGGGTGATTCTGTGCTCACTTTGGTGTGAATGATGACTGATTTTACAAGCCTGCCTTGCAGTGTTTTATTAAAAATAGAGATTTATGTGTTTGCTGTCTGGGGTAAGCTGAGTAATTAGTACTCACAAAAAGAGATCTCAACATCCAAATCCTGAAGCTTAGTAAATATGCTACCTTCTGTGGCAAAAAAGCACTTTACCCATGAGGTTATACCAAGAAAACAGATGTAGCAAATGTCATGGATTATCTGGGTCATCCCAAGAATCCTTATAAGGAGAAGGCAGGTGGGCCCATAGAAGTCCTGATTGGAGTGATGTGGCCAAAAGGAATGAAGCCACCAGAAGCTGGAAGAGGCCAGGAAGTAATTCTTACCTGGAGCCTCTGGAAAAAAAGTTTTGAAGACATTGTGACTTTAGCCCAGTGAAACTTATTTTGTCTTCTTTCCAGAATTGTAGAGAATATATCTGTATTATGCAAGACACCAATCTAAGGTAATTTGTTACAGCAGAAATAGGAAACAACTATTCTTGATCTATATCATTTGGAGGCAAGAGTGTCCTGGTAGGTTCACAAGTAGATATCAATAGGAAATAAATAGGCAGAGAATATCCATCTATTTTAGGGGAGAAAAAAAAAAAAAACTTTGACTATTTCTTCAATATTTTTTTTCCTTCCCTTCTTTTTTCTTTTTTAAACTATTTAGGACAACAGAGGACAAGGTGATTGGATGGCATCATTGACTCAATGGACATGAGTTTGAGCAAGCTCTGAGAAATGGTAAAGGACTGGGAAGACTGGTGTGATGCAGTTCATGGGGTTGCAAAGAGTCAGAGAAAAAAAGTTTTATTATTTTTGTTACTATTTACTATCTTCTATATTTTGATACTTTACTTTTGTTGATAGAACCTAGATTTTTTAAATTATATATCCTGTATCTTAGTATTTTCTTGCAGGATTCTGCTTCTAGTATTATAAAATTAACTCATCGTGATAATATTCCTGCTGAGAATAATTGGAAAACAATAGATCACTTATTAAAAAATCCATTATATGACATTTTTAAAAAATGAGTGCAAACTGTACTAGAGGAATCAAGAACCAAGAGGGAAGGGAACTTCTTTTGACAGAGTTTCATTTTAATGTTACGGACAAGGAGGACTTTGAAGAGACTCTTTCTAAGTGATGATGCTGAAGACTTCATGTTTGGAGGAATTTGATGTGGAAGAGTGCACTATGAGAACTCCTGTCAATCTGCATGGGTTTCCACAAATGTCAGCCAATAGTTTGGGCTATTGTTATGGTCTTATCTTACTGGAAAGGATAACAGAAGTAGGATAGCAAGTAAAAAGCTTAAACAGATTTCCTCCAACTGGTCTCTAAACACCATTGCAACTATTTTCCTGGTATTAGGGTTCAACTCAGCATTCATTCTGTAGAGAGAATCTTTAATTTGTTGCCATCATTAACTCTAGAATTCCTTTTAATATGTATTTCTTTTGTTGGAATGTTGTTCAGTCGTGTCTGACTCTGCGACTCCATGGACTGCAGCACACCAGGCCTCTCTGTCCTTTACCATCTCTTGGAGCTTGCTCAAACTCATAACCATTGAGTCAGTGATGGCACCCAACTATCTCACCCTCTGTTGTCCCCTTCTCCTCCTGCCTTCAATCTTTCCCAGCATCAGGGCCTTTTCTAATGAGTCAGTTCTTCACATCAAATGGCCAGTGTATTAGAGCTTCATCTTCAGCATCAATCTTCCTAAAAAATATACTGGATGGATTTCCTTTAGGATTGACTGGTTTGATCTCCTTGCAGTGAAAGGGACTCCACAAGAGTCTTCTCCAAAATTACAGATCACTCTCAAGAGTCTCAAGAGTCAAGAGTCAGTCTCAAGAGCTGAATCCCAAAGAATCAGATCAAAAGCATCAATTCTCTGGATTCAGCCTTCTTTGTGGTCTAGCTCTCACATCTATACATGACTACTGGAAAAACCATAGCTTTGACTAGACAGACATTTGCTGGCAAAGTAATGTCTCTACTTTTAAATGTCTAGGTTTCTCATAGCTTTTCTTTCAAGGAGCAAATATCTTTTCATTTCATGGCTGTAGTCACTGTCTGCAGTGATTTTCAGTTCAGTTCAGTTCAGTCGCTCAGTCGTGTCTGAATCTTTGCAGTGATTTTGGTGCTCCTCAGAATAAAGTCTGTCATTGTTTGCATTGTTTCCCCACCTATTTGCCATGAAGTGATGGGGCTGGATGCCATGATCTTAGTTTCTGAATGTTGAGATTTAAGCCACCTCTTTCACTATGCTCTTTCACCTTCATCAAGATGCTCTTTCACTTTCATCAAGAGGCTCTTTAGTTTCTTGTATCTTTCTGCCATAAGGGTGGTATCATCTGCATATCTAAGGTTATTGATATTTCTCCCAGCAATCTTGATTCCAGCTTGTGCTTCATCCAGCCCAACATTTCTCATGATGTACTCTGCATATAAGTTAAATAAACAGGATGACAATATGCAGACTTGACATACTCCTTTCCCAATTTGGAACCACTCCATTGTTCCATTTCCAGTCTACCTATTGCTTTTCTTTCTTTGGATAACATATTTTTATTTCATATATTTTTATTATACATTATATAAATTANACAGGATGACAATATGCAGACTTGACATACTCCTTTCCCAATTTGGAACCACTCCATTGTTCCATTTCCAGTCTACCTATTGCTTTTCTTTCTTTGGATAACATATTTTTATTTCATATATTTTTATTATACATTATATAAATTAAAATATTATAATAAACTTATCAAACACTTTGGACAATACAAGTGAGAAATTTCTTTAACATTTGAGATTGTTCAGTAAAAGAGAGAAAGGTCAGCATTTCCTACTTTACTATTATTTTAATGTTTCAAGACAAAATTATTCCCTATTTTTATCTTTGCAGGAGAATGCTACTATAAAGCCAAAAAGGTGATAAACTCAGGAAATTACCAAAAATAAGAGCTTAATAAACAGAGTCACAGATGTAGAAGGTAAATTTATGGTTTGCATGGAGATGATACACTGGGAGACTGGGATTGACATTTACACACTGCTATATATAA
>SJYW01015196.1:4631-15803 GCA_006410735.1 Raphicerus campestris
GGTTAAGACTTCACCTTTGAATGCTGGGGGTATGGGTTCTAACCTTGGCTGGGGAACTGAGATCCCACATGCCTCATGGCCAAAAATCCAAAACATAAAACAGAAGCAATATTGTAACAGTTTCAATTAAAGAAAAAAACTTTTTAAATGATCCACATCAAAAAATCTTAAAAAAAAAAAGAATCCAGGCTTAGTCACTCTGTGGCTCTTGTAAGCCTAATTCATGCCACCTGTATTGCTATGTGGTTGAGACAACAGAGGGAGGATGGGCTAGAAAGTCTAGAATGCCTTATTCCTTCGGTCTTCCTCTGACATTCAAAGACAGGTTTTATGAGCTTAGGGTTTGATATCATGCAAGATCTCCACTCCAATCAAATTTAGGTTCAGTGTGATAGTTAGATTTAATTAGAGTCAAATTCTTCTTTTATTTTGGTTTTATCTTAATCACCCCTTTTATTCACTAGCCCAGAAGCCTCTAATTTCCCACACAGGCACCCAGATATGCTGTATTACACACTCAGGACCTGGAGACCAACAGTTCGCTATCATACATGTTTACAACCAGAAACTTTTCACTCTGAAATAGCTGAGCCAAGACAGCACAGAAACAAATGTAATTTCTCCAAAGACTCTTCTCTAAAAACAATATCAGAATACAATGTTTTCCATGAAACTCTCTCCGCTAAGAACATATGTGTGTAGATGTAAACATAAGAAGACCTCCCAGGATTAGTGACAAGATGGGAAAGTACCCAACAGTGGGAAACAGTGTGTATGACCAACCAGATCCCCCAGACACAGAGGAGAAAGAGGCAAGTCGCAGAATTTTAAAGCTCAAAGGAATCTCAATGACCACCTAATCCCATTCTCTGCAGACTCTTTTCAAGTGCGGATTCTTTTGTTTAAGAGAAATCTTATCCTGAAGATTGATATAAAAGCCGAGATGCTGTTGCTGAATCAGGGAGGAGCCGCCTGGAGCCTAGCCCACTCGGATCCCATTCTCTCACCCACCCACCCCCAGCAGCTCCTATGAGGGCTCCAGGGAACCGAGGGTTCCTCAGAGCACAGTTTGAAAATTGCAATTCTAAGCCAGCCTCCTCCTTTTACCATCAGGGGATGTGAAGCCCAGAGAAGCTACCTGACTTGCCTGAGGTTACACAGCAAGTCAGAATCCCCAGCAATCCTCTTATCTTCCTTCAACAATTTTTCCGTGATGACGCTTGAGTCCGCTAATGAACTGCCTTTTGTTTCCCCAGACTGTATGTGTGTTTGTATTTGCGTTTGTACCCATGCCTGGTGCTCCCAAGAAAACCTAACAGACCAGTCCCTGCTCTCACTCTAAAGCTTAGAGTCTGCAGTTTGGACATACGTCTCGGCTGCCCGGGAGAGCTGGAAGCACAGGGCCAAAAGGCAGGGGGCCATCAGTCCCGTCCTGCAGGTGACCGGGGACTTCTGTTTTTAGCCTAAGTTGGGTCCAGTTTCTGCTCTTATTGGGATGCAGGTAGTTCTCACAAAGACACCTGAGAGCTGGCATCCAAGTCAGACCCCAGCCTCGTAGCTGTGGTCACCTGACCGAGCCCCTAAACCTCTTCTTTTCTCCATCTGTTAAAGGGGAGGTAAGAGAGAAAACAACCCCATGGCACATTATGTCCCAAGAGTTGAATAAGTTAATGTGTGTGATGGCTGGTTATGCTTTGGGTGAAAAAGTAGAAACAAGGCCCCAGCATTGATCCAACAAACTGGCTGTTCCCTTCAGTCTGCTGGGAAGGCACGAGTTTAGAAGAAGTGGTGGAGAAGGGTCGAAGAAAACACTACAATCAGAACGAAACAAAGAGCTCACACAGTGCTTCACTCGCAGGGCCTCATATGAGGGTAGGTCCTGTTATTTGCATTAGAGCGACTTAGTTATTAGCTAACTAGTTAAGCGGTTCAAGGTGACATGACTAGAAAATGATGCACCTAGATCTGAATTCAGTCATCTAACTGCAAAAAAAAAAAATCGTCTAGCTGCTGAGTCTGTTCTTAACCACTGCCCTATCCTACCCTTCCCCCTTACTGCTGGGGTGGAGGAGGGGGAGGAGGGCTGCAGAGATGGGCACCATGGCTAGATTCCTGTTTCCCCTCCAGCTTGCCCAAAAGAGAGTTCCCAGCAAACACAGGATCCAGCAAAGCTCCCAGAGGAGAGAATTCTCAGCTTGTTTACTGACTCCCCGGGTGGGGAGCAGGGGAGCCGGGGTGGAGGGGGAGCTGGGCACAAAAGCAGGATAAAGGTAAACTTTCTGTGTGTGAGAACCGTTCCCCCTCCAAGGAGCCGTGTCACTGTATGTCACCGTCATCAAAGGGGTTGTGCATAAACCTGAAAAACCAAACGGACCTGTCTGTAGGTGTTACTTATATCACAAGGCTACAGGTGCCTTTATTTCCACCGTACGCCGGTGCTGGGAGTGCCTGCCTTCTCTTGCTTTGAAAATCTCCTCTTTGGACCCAGCACCGCCGTCCTCACGTAAGCACCTTTTCTTTGCTCTTTTGGATAAGTCGTAAGGGGCGTCAGGGCTTAGTGGCTCTGGTGGGGGGCCTGGGTCTGTGGGTCCGTCACCAGCTCCAGATGGCCAGGCCTCCTGCCACGTCCATCAGTCACAGTACCTCCCCGGAGCTGTTTGACTGGGATTTAACTGCTGGCCTGAGAGAGACGTTTTTGCTTCCTCAGGCTGTGTAGCCACCCAACTCCTTCGAGGCAGCCCCTGCCCACTCTGGGTCACTTGATAAACCAAGGGGAACTCACTGAGAGAGAATGGCATACGGGCATGCCAGTCTCTACCCTTCTTTAAGCTAACCTGAGGAAGGGAAGCTGGATTTTACACCAAAACATATTCAGCTTCAAGAAAAGCCCACCTCCTCCGGCCTAAGTGCCTCCCTTTCCCATTGGCCTGCTCATGGAGCACCCCCTTGAAACAGAAAAAAATAATAGTTGCCTTATTACAGCTTGGGGAATTTTTCAGGAGATTGTCTGAACATAATAGCTTAAAGGAAACCCATTGTGCACTCTCACACCTCCTCAGTACAGAATGCTTCCAGAAAAGCAATGGTTAGGGTTTTTCCACTGTATTCTCAGACCTTTTCTAAGACGCGGCACTATGTGAGGTTCTTGAGCGTTCGCCCCCTGCTGGCAGACTGGTGTAGCACATGCTCCCTTCTCCCACGGGAGCTGAGAACCCACATTCATTCTGATGTGCTGAGAATTTTACAAACTGGAAAGGCTGTCAGAGATCATTAGGGACAATGATGCCTAATTGTCTTTACAGAGGAGGAACTGAAGCCTAGCAAGGTAAAGTGATTCAGGGAGACAGCTTCATGTTTCAGCCTCAAGACCCAGGGGAAAAGGTTGTTTGCCCTGAGTGAAAGCTTAATCCTTTTGTCCTCATGTTCTCTGTGAGAGGGTTTTTTGGTAATTCAAAGTGTTCTTGGTAAGAGTTTTCACAGATTGGTTGTCTGCTTTTCTCAGAAGTCACCTAAGTAGCAACCTTTTAGAATACTGATGACCCCCATCCCCTGCTGGGACAGTAATGGACATACATGTGATGTTCGCTTATCTACATATATTACCTACTTTTGTTAAATCTTTGGGTTATCCTGAGTATTGCATGTTAAAATCTCCATTTGAGAGATGAGCTCAAAGAGGGTTGTGGATTTTGACACAACACACCTTATATTAAACAAAAATAAAGAATATAAAAAGTAAAACTTCAGTAGGCTGAATAGTAAGAAATGTGTCCCACACCCCTTTCCTTGTGGGTGGCAGAGGTAGGATTTAAATCCCAATGGATTTAATATAGCTTCCCAGGTAGCTCAGTGGGTAAAGAATCTACCTGCAATGCAGGAGATGCAGGTTCCATCCCCAGGTTGGGAAGGTCCCCTGGAGAAGGGCATGGAAACCCACTCCAGTATTCTTGCCTGGAGAATCTCATGGCCAGAGAAGCTTGGCAGGCTCCAGTCCACAGCACTGCAGAGTTTGGACATGACTGAAGCAACTGAGCGCACACATGGGTTTAACCCAAACCCAGTGAGCCTTGTATGGGAGCCCATGGCAAACTATTCAGCACAACTCCTATGAGTCTTTGCCAGCACCTTTAGAAAAACAACTAAAAAACGAACAAACTAGCAAACTTCTGATACAAGCCAAAGGAAGATGAGGAATCACTTGGCAAGACACCAGCAAAGCAGTCTCATAGCTGCTCTGGTTTTTCCCAGAAGAGCAAACACTCAAGCACCCGACCCACAAGCCTTCAGCAGAAAGCACTGAAGTAGTTCAACCAATGGGTTTTCCTCCATGTGTCTCTTCTGAGGGAGGTCCAAAAGGCAGGAAGTGGACCCTGCCTTGCCCGTAGGGCTCGGGACCTGGTGGGCTTTGGGGTATCACTGGGACTTTAGAGGAGGAAAAGCATTATTCTTCCCAGCGAGATGGCCCCGATGGTGGGATCAAGGAAGGCCCTCCCGAGCCCCTTTTTCCATGGTTTACACCTTCAGAGCCCGTTCTGCGCAGTGATGCTTTGGTGCATAAACAGCCAATGTGTAGGTGCTTAATTGGGTGAATTTTTGGTCACATGCCCAGAGTGAAGTTGATGATCTCTGCCAGGGTCAGGAAGGAATTTTCCTTGTCTGGCAGACTGGCCAAGGCTGGGTGGTTTGCGCCTTCCGCTCTCTCTGGAAGGCTGAACAGAGGTGCCATGGACACCACACCTGTGACTGCTGCCTCTGACTCGTGTGAGGGCAAGAAGCCCACAAGCCTGTCTCTCTGACTGTGTGGACCTTTCCGGTGCACCCTTGGTGAGTGAGCCAAACTCTCAGAAGGGTTAGGAAGCCCCTGGAGGCACCAGGGACCTGAGTGTCCATGCCATTCCCAAAGGTCCAGCCAGGCTTTCTCGTGCATGGAAGAGAACCCACTTGATTCTCCCCTCTTGTGCTGAAAGTGCTTTATTCTTTCCTACCTACTAGGCAGCTAAAGTGCTGATTACACTTTGGGGAGACTGAATTCCACCGCCACGGGTCTGTAGACGGGCAGTGAGCGAGGGTTCAGAATACTTAAGGGGTCTGGCTAACCCAGGCAAAGAATGTCCAGAGGTCACAGCTGAAAGGGGGTATGGGAGGAAAAGGAGAAGAGAAAATCATGGGAATTTTTTATAGCTAAAATTTCATCTCTGTATGATTGAATTGTACTCCAATTTGGTGAGCGTACTTGACTGCAATATCCAACTATAACCATCCTATATGCCTACGTGTATGCATGCACATGTGTGGCTGTGTCAGCCAAATCGGGTAGGATCCTGAAGAAAATCACATAGCCAGGGTATGTGTTAGAGTCCATCTCATTGTTGTGTTCATGCAGCCGATGAAGTATTGAGGCTCCAAGAAAAGCAAGAGGCAGAATCATGACAATTCTCCCTCTATGAGGACAAGTCATCCAGCCTCTCAAACAACAAAAATGTGGGGTTACAACAGCAAGCCTAGGACCCTCCCTAGGCTTCCCCTACTTGTCCTGCTGCTGACTCTAAGTCTAACCCAATGTTTCTCAACCTTTCATTTTCCATTATCACCCCCTTGTTCATTCTTTTTTTTTTTTAAGAATTTTTTAAGGTGGACAATTTTTAAAAGTCTTTGTTGACTTGGTTGCAATATTGCTTCTGTTTTGTTTTGGTTTTTAGGCCGCATATGGGGTCTTAGCTCCCCAGGCAGGGATTGAACTCACTCTCTCCTGCATTGGAAGGTGAAGTCTTAACCACTGAACCAACAGGGAAGTCCCCTAGATCATTGTTTCTTAATCTTACCCCCTCCATGAAATGTTAATATCACAGATTTACCATTCATCATTTATGTGCTGTGGGCATTGAAGAATCATAAAGGATAATGATGGTTAAGATTTTTTTGACCCTCAAGACCAATTTTTTTTACCAATTTTTTCCCTCTGTGGTCACTGTCCCCCCGTCAGAATATATATTCTAACTTCAGGCCTAAAACTATATATCACTGGGCCTCAATGTCCTCCCTGAGAAGAGAGAACCCAAAAGCTGTTGTTGCCCACCACCCTCTTCCACCTACATTAAAGAAATCTGAAGAGCTAACATGTTCAATTATTGCAAGGACTGTAGAAGGCCTAAGAAGCTGGACTGCTGAATACAAAGCAGCCATTATTCCCGAACTTTCACACCTAGGGCTTGCTGGTTAAGTGGCCAAGGTCTTTTGTGGAGAGTCCAAGAATTAACAATATCCCCTCCTCCCACTGCAATAGAAAAAAGAAAAGCTGCTGCCTTTTATAAAACACACTTTTCCACAAAGAAAAAATAATTATGGAAGAAAAACAGCACGTTGTATACCGGAAATAAACCTCTAAGAAAACTTAATGGATATAATTAGCCATAGACGGAACCCCCAAAGGGAATCAGATACAGACATCACCGAGTACAGCCCTGGAGAGATCACAGAGCCAGCAAGTAGGGTGGTGCAAAGAGAAAAAAGAGAACTCCTTCTAAGAGGTAAATATTGTACTGGTCATAGAGATTCCTAATTTTTCTGCGATCAGATTCAATTTACCGAATGACTTTTAAGAGCTTTGTCAGGCAGAGATGAAGAAGTACGTTCCTACTGTTGCGTCCTATATCTGGAGGATTTCTAATTAACACCAGAGACCTGGGAACTGTTCTCCACGTGGAGGCCACCTCTCCTCTCTCCAAGCCCACCCGTGAAAGTCATGTCAGAGGTCTGCCACCCAGGGGATATTTTTACCTTGAACCGTCACCTAGGAGAACTTTTCTGGGGTCAAGTCCAGAAAGTAGAAAAGGCTTTGGGCTCCTACTAAGCCTCTTTCTCCCTCATAACCTCCCACCTCCATCCCTCCTCATCCAGCCACCTGCTCAGGGATATAAAACCAGTCAATCTGTGGGAAAATCAGAGTCCAGACCCAGGCAGCCTTGACCTCTGCTTGATACGGCTCCCGGGGGAGATCCAGGAACACGATAATCTGCTGGGCACATTAACCCTCTCAGGGAATCAGGAAGGAGACTTCCTAGTGAGGTCTGGCAACTCTCCAGTGATGCCCAGAGAGGGTGCCTATATGTGAGAATCTGACTTCAGGTATTTCTCTGTCTGGAACAGAGTTCTCGTGCATATCTGATAGTGATGATCATGACAGATTTGCAAATATCCCCAAAGAATTGATCTCTGATTCTGGAATCACACAGTCCCTGACCCTCTCGGGATCAAGATCCAGACTGTGCTGGTAGTGAGCCTGGGATGTGTCTGTGAGCAGATGAGGCTGTGAGTGTTTATAAAAAGGAAAGCAGATGGGTTGAAAATTGGAAAAAACTTAATTCCCTGCACTATAGGGTGTGTGACTTTGACAAAGTTACACAGATTTCTTAGGCCTTCATTTTCACAACTGTAAAATGTCTGGATGCAGGAAAAGATTGGACTGACAGTAATTTACAACATGCCAGACCACTCATGATACGTGATATAAATCCAGTCAGGGGTAGCAGACATTTTCTTAAAGCACCAGATAGTAAATATTTTAGGATTTGCAGGCCTAAAGGCAAAATCAAGTGCATTATGCATATATTATATAACCATTTAATATGTAACCATTTAAAAATGTAAAATCATTTTTATCTGTGAGCCATTCAAAAACAGGTGGTGGATTAGACTGTGCCTGTAGCTTGTGCCTAGATCCTCTGATCTAGGCAATGCGTGGATGACTAATTTTTATTTCAAAGCTTATGTCTTTATTTTTATGTATATTAAATGAATCCTGGCTTTCCATTTATAGTAGTGATATAAAGTTTTCCTTTTAAGTAAATGCAGTTATGTTAAACAATAAGGGAGGTGATTTTTTAAAATAAAGTAAGTAAGCTATCATGGGGCAGGCGAATAACTAAAGTTTGGAAAACACTGAACTAGATGATTCTAAAATTCCATGCATTTAATAACCCAAGACATGGAATCTAGTCTTTGCTTTGCCACTTCCCAGCTGTGTGATCTTGAGCTGCCCTGTCCTCTTTGCTGAAGGGGTAGAGCCAAGTATCTCATCAATATTATTGCAATAATAATAAGAGAATTTAGGTGAACAGGTTTTTCTGATTCACCAAGAATGAATTCTTTTTTTTTCTCCTGTGAATTGTGGGAATATGGAAAATAACAAAGGGAAATTTGAAAGAGGAGACTAGTATGGGCAAGAATGTTTGCCCCTTCTTTCCTATCCCCTCTCCAACCTCAAGCAGACATCTTTTCCCAAAACTTCCCACCACTCGCTGGTGTGCACAGCAACTAGGATCATTTCTTCTTAAACAGACCAACCTGAGTTGTCACTCAAACTCCCTCACCTGCCACCTGGGTGGTATGGGGTGTGTCATCTGGAATCTCAGAGCTCCCATCCGTCATCTATAAGACAGAACACCTACCAGACCCTGACTCAGAGTGGTTGTTCTGGGGACACCACGAATAATAAACTGCTCAGCCCAGGGCACTCAGTGAAGCAAGTGTGTTACAGTGGTGACAAGTCCCCACTCTCTTACCCAAAACCCTGGGATGCAACGTGCTGCAGAATCAGAACTCTTCAAGTATCAGGAAGCCACTCAGGGTGTATACTGCAGAGCACAGATTACTCCTCTCAAGGTATTGCCTGCTTGGACTGCTTAAATGCATCAATATTTTCCGCAGTGTATCATATGAATATTCATCAAGTAGAACAAATGAAACTATAGCTATAGATATAAAACTGTATGGCATACTATAGTTGTATATGTTTAATAAATGTATGGTTTAGTTTACATACTCATATAGAAGTATAGACATAATTATATATAAAAGTTTTATAGCAATCAATTCGGGACTCTTTTGGCTGGGAGATAAGTTGGCACAAACACATAAAAATATACTTTCAGTTTCAGAGCTTTCAGATTTCAGAACTGTGGATTAGTGTTTGTGGGCATATTCACTTATAATAATTCTTTCCCTGTTTTCAGAAGTATATTTTTAGACATTATAAACCAGAGTTCAGGAGCCAGGTGAGAGAGAACAGGAAAAGTAAAGAACGAGGCATTATTGTACAGTTAAAACCTTCATCCTCAAATGCCAGCTTTGCCACTTACTAGGCATGTTACCTGGGCAACTGTTTCAACCTCTCTGCCTCAGTTTTTCTCATCTATAAAATGGGGATGCACACACAAACTTCGCAGGATGCAGCAAGAATTAAATAATGTCCCCGTGGAAGGCACTTAGAGGAGGGCCTGGCTCCTGGGAGGCTGCATGTTTGTGTTTGCTGACATAATGAAAAGCCAAGTGTAGGGACTTCCCTGACAGCCCGGTGGTTAAGACTCTATGCTTCTACTACACGGGGCATGGGTTCAGTCCCCAGGTGGGGAACTAAGATCACTCATGCCAGTTATACAGTCAAAAAACAAAAACAAGTGTTGCCCTGCTGGGGTCTCCTGCAGTGTGGCTTGCCGCCTCCTCACAGCCTCTTCTGCTATTACAGGGTGATGTTGGACTCAGTGACACACAGCACCTTCCTGCCCAACACGTCCTTCTGCGACCCCCTGATGTCGTGGACTGACCTGTTCAGCAATGAAGAGTATTACCCTGCCTTTGAGCATCAGACAGGTGCGTACGACTGGAGAAGCCCATCTGAGCTGGGACAGGCTGGGGCAGGAGGTGGCGCTGGCCTCAGATGGGCGGCAAGGCCATGCTGGTCTGAAAAGGCCAGCTCTCACCAGCGTTCAGGACAGAGGGTTACCAGAATCCGAGGCAGGAGGAAGAGCCACTTCTGCACAGAAGAAAGCCCTGGAATCCTCACTGCAACCTCTTGCCGGCTCTGTGGCCTTGGGAAATTCCACTAACCTCTCTGAGCCTTAATTTGCTAACGGGTAACACCAATATCCTGGAGCAATTAATTAAACAAAATAGTAGAAACCCTTAGGCCGAAGCCTAGTAAGTACACTGTGATTGCTTAAGCATCCTGGCTTTAGCGAACATTTGCTAAATACTTACTAGCCATGCCCCAGACCCTATGCCAAACACCCATTACATCCTTACAGAAACCCTAAGAGAAATTAGGAATTATTATTCCCATTTTATAGATAAAGAAACTGAGGCACAGAGAGGTTTCGTGATCCACCCAAGGTCTAACAGTTAACTAAGTCTCATGCACACTGACTTGAGGTCTGTGCCCTTAACTATCCTACATGGTCATCTTACATATGGTGTAATGCTGTGGTTATCAGTATTAATATTATAGCTATTCTTTGAACTTTTATTTCCTTATCGCTAGAGCAGGGATGATGAGTTCTATAAGGATCAAGAGAGCCAAATTGTGAAATATATAACCTGGCAACCAAGGGAGTGCTCGGTAAACAGGGGTCCCCTTGTTGTCCCCCAAGGCCGGCCTCCCCACACTTCCTCCTCTCCTAGTCCAGTTCTCTCCACCTAAGAAGCAAGCACAGGGCCTTGTGCAGGCCATAAGCCAAAGCGAGGCCAGCTGAGCTTTGCCCCAGAAACCCTCTGAGGGCTGCTGTCCTCAGGTGCCGCGTGACTGCACATCACGGCAAGCCTGGCTGACTGCTAGCACAGCAGGTACACGCCCCGCGGCGGGGGTGACGCAAGCGCCAGTCCAGCCCTCGGGCCTCACCACCCGGCCTTGACCCTGTGTGTTCCAGCCCAGCAGGCTCACACTCCCGGTCAGAAAGCAGCTGGCGGCATCCAGGAGAGGGTGAGTCTCCGAGGTTACTGTGAAATGCACCCTCACTTTGATTCCAAAGACAGTGCAGCATTGTGGTTACCAAGGCTTGCCTGCAGGAGCTGGGTTACACCTAAATGACCTCCTCCTTGGGCTTCCCTTGTGCTCAACTGGTAAAGAATCCACCTGCAGTGTGGGAGACCTGGGTTTGATCTCTGGNCGTGGTTACCAAGGCTTGCCTGCAGGAGCTGGGTTACACCTAAATGACCTCCTCCTTGGGCTTCCCTTGTGCTCAACTGGTAAAGAATCCACCTGCAGTGTGGGAGACCTGGGTTTGATCTCTGGGATGGGAAGATCCCCTGGAGAAGGGAATGGCTACCCACTCCAGTATTCTGGCCTGGGGAATTCCATGGACTGTATAGTCCATGGGGTCACAAAGAGCCAGACACAAC
>SJYW01015205.1:0-13133 GCA_006410735.1 Raphicerus campestris
GGGGATGACAGAGGATGAGATGGCTGGATGGCATCACGGGCTCGATGGACGTGAGTCTGAGTGAACTCTGAGAGATGGTGGGTGAACAGGGAGGCCTGAGATGCTGCGATTCATGGGGTCGCAAAGAGTTGGACACGAGTGAGCAACTGAACTGAACTGAACTGAACTGAGAGTCAGAGAGAGGAAGAGAGACAGAGACAGACTGAGAGAAAAAAAAGAGAAAGAGAAATTATATGGTAGTGTTTTTACTTTAGAAACACACATACAGACATACACACACACACACACACACTACACCATTCTCAGAGATACGGATGATTCAAGTTTGGTTAGAAACACAAAAGATCTATTCCTCATCCCTGTGTAAGAGAGAGGGGACACCATATTTAGCTCAAATGTTAGTCTCCTAGTGATAACAGGAAATCTGGTGCTTCTCTTTTTAAAAATTGAATGTGAGATTTTCATTATGATACCCTGTCCCAACTATTATAAAACCCTCACTAAGAAAGCTGTTACTAATATGGCAGAGATTGAGCTAAAACTCTAAAGTTCCAAAGATAAACAAAATTTCTTTCCTTCTGTATTTTGTGATCACTATTTAAGTGATTAAATTCTAACAATAAATTATGCCCCTTCTTCCTCCCTGCCCACAAAATTCATATACTGAAGTCCTACCACCACATCAGATTGTGATTGCATTTGGAGTTTGAGTAATTTACAGTGGAAATTAAAGTAAAATGAAGTCATTAAGGTAAACCCTAACCCAATATTACCCATGTTCTCATAAGAAGAGATTCAGATATAGATACAGGAGAAAGCTAATATGTAGGCACAAGAAGATATTCTTCTGCAAGCCTAGGAGAGAGACCTGGGACAGATCCTTCTTTCATGGCCTTCAGAAGGAAACAACACTGCTGACACTAGCCTCAGGCTTTTGGCCTCCAGGACCATGAGAAAACTCATTTCTGTTACTTCTGATGTTTAAGCCACCCAATCTGTAGTACTTTGTTACAGCAGTCTTAGCAAACAAATACAAAGTACATTTAAACAGTAATTTATTTTTCTGCTTTATATTCTGTTTTAAAATAGGCTTACCACTTAATTGTTTAAATGCTAAACCAGTAATTATACACAAACACATACTCATATATTTCCCAAACTATACAGAAATAAAAATGAAAATTAAATTTTCTTTCTTTTCATTAGAGTTGCATTAAAAAAAGCAATACTGACATTTCCATGTGTAAAACCTTCTAGAGAAGGATTTCTTTAATATAAGTAGAATCATAATAATGATAAAGATGATGATAGTGATGACAATGATGACTTATTTATTTTTAATGTCACAGGCAGTGTTCTAAATGTGCACACATACTGTTAGTAACATAGTTTATCTTCAAAATGAACCATGAAGTAAATGTTATTATTTTCATTTTACAGTATATTGAATCTTATGTTTTGTATTACAAATGGGGATCACTTTCCCCAAACCATGAAGGTATTATTTAAATAAAGGAATTCAAGATTTCACAGGCTAGATGCTATTCTTTCTTTGTATTGATGTATGTATACACATACACACATACATGGGCTTCCCAGGTGGCCCAATGTGTAAAGAATCCACCTGCAATGCAGGAGACAGAGGAGACTAGGGTTTGATCCCTGGGTTGGGAAGATCACCTGGACGAGGTCATGGCAACCCATTTTAGTATTCTTGCCTGGAGACTCCCATTGACAGAGGAACTTAGAGGGCTATGGTCCATAGGGTAGCGAGAGACAGACCTCTTTGAAGTAACTGAGCATACATGTATGCATGTATATGTATATACACATATATGCATGTATACATATATATACTATATGCAATGAACAGCACGGCTTATACCAATTTTTTTTCATTCTTTATTTCTCTGTGGGAAATATTAATAGAGAAATTGCTACTACTTATTTCACTAAGTAGTAGAGAAATTGCTAGGTTAAGATATGTAAATAAAATATTTGTATCAGTTCAGTTCAGTCGCTCAGTCGTGTCTGACTCTTTGCAGTCTCATGAATCCCAGCACGCCAGGCCCCTCTGTCCATCACCAACTCCCAGAGTTCACTCAGACTCATGTTCATTGAGTCCGTGATGCCATCCAGCCATCTCATCCTCTGTCATCCCTTTCTCCTCCTGCCCCCAATCCCCCCCAGCATGAGAGTCTTTTCCAATGAGTCAACTCTTCACATGAGGTGGCCAAAGTACTGGAGTTTCAGCTTTAGCATCATTCCTTCCAAAGTAATCCCAGGGCTGATAGTCAATGCCAAATCTCTTTTCAAAATCTTGAAACAATTTAAAATCCCTCCACACTCTATGACAGCGTCTTTTCTTAAGCTAAAGACTTTAAAATATTAAGGTTATTTTATTTATATCACAGAGAACATATTTAAATGATTTACTGATATTCCATAAAAGACAGTTTTTGAGATGTGCACTAAATCACACAGAACATCAAGGGTCTTGTTGATTACTTATAGAAACCCCATTATGAGAGATCATGTTGTAATAATAATCTTAATTGCTTTTCCTCCTTTCTTGTTTGTCTTAAGAAAAAGGTATCCCTCATCCTCTTTATTCTTATGGCAAGTTAGCTCCATTATAAACTATAATTAAATCAAATACATAATCTTGTCTTCTTTCTAGTATTATTAGATCTCTTTGTATGTGTAATTCTAATATGGATACAGATCTTCATTTTATCCTGGAAATATATCTTGGCAGAATATTCTAATGTCTTGACCTATCATGCATTTATACTTTGATTTAACCTCTTCTGTATTCATAACCTTGATCTCAATTACTTTTTCCAAGATTCCTTATTATTGCAAAGGCACACTTTGAATCCTCTTCACCCAATTAGCATAATATTTCTTCCTTTGGGAAACTCAACTCATTTTGTTTGGATGTGCATACTTGTGTATATGAATCTAATGGTATTTTCTCAGACACTATGGAGTTATCATGAAAATGAAACAAACACAGCTATAAATACAAAACTGTAAGACTGACAATCTGCACTTCAATTGCTCATTCAAATGAGATGACAAAAATATTGATAGCTACACTTTTGAATAAATGGTCTAGGTTAATAACTATCATTTAATAATCAATGCAATAACAATTAGGAATACACCACAGTTCTATGTGATCACTTTGTATTATTTCTAGATGACTGAAGATCACAGTCAGCAGAGCTGGCCCTACTTATTTCAATGAATATTTATTGAATACCTATCTTGGGGAAGCCTGTCTGCAAAATTTTGTGAATAGATCTACATCAGGATTCATGGTTTTTCTGTCTTCCTTCCAGCAAGGCTCTTAACAACCAGATTATACATATAATAAAGAAGCTTTGTATTTATATACTAGACTTCAAGTGCATCAATCAAATCTGATGGGAGACACACATACAAAAAAGGGAAATATCAAATATCCAGAGTAAGATTTTTTTGTATGTTACAGACTATTTGTTGAAACATTGTTTTCTCTCAGAAATGACATCCTCATTTTGGTCCAATTCAGTCCCTATTCAGAAAGCAGGGGAATAAGCCAGTAGTCCATTGCATACATATTTATTAAGAATTTCCTCTATAAATGCACAGCAAGCACAGTTCTTAGGATGGAAATTCAATGGTAAACAAAAATCTTGTGCTCTCATGATGATGTTGGAGAGATAAACCAATAAAAATAAATAAAATGCCAACTGATGACATATTCTATAGAGAAAAGTATTTCTGGGTACTGTTAGAGAGGATGGGGGTTGCTGCCTTCTATAGGTGGTTAGGGGTGTTCTTCGTGATAAGATTATATTTGAGGCCAGACATAAATGCAGTACACTTGGCAGTCATCTGGATTTATTTCCTCAGAAAGAGATTTTTCACCAGCAAAAAGTAGAGCATTAAAGCCCTAAATTGTAAGCTTCCATTGTGATAAAAAGAACAACAAGGAGGTAAATATTTCTGGAATACAGTGGGGAAAAGAGAATGGTAGCAGATGAATCAGAAAAGCACCTAGTGAGAGATCATGTACAGTCTTGTGGACAGACACTATGGTGGCCTCCACAGTCATGTCCTGTATAATGCCTTTTCTCTGAGCATAGGTAGGACTTGTCATAACTTTTCATTCTTAGAAGATGACAAAGGTGATGGATGTTACTCCCATGACTCCACAAGATACTTGCACCCCAATGTTCATTGCAACATTGTTTACAGTAGCCAGGATGTGGAAACAATGAAAATGTCCATCAACAGAGGAATGGATAAAGAACATGTGTTGTGTATACATATGGAGAAAGAAATGACAACCCGCTCCAGTATTCTTGTCTGGGACATCCTATGGACAGAGTAACCTAGTGGGCTATGGTCCATTGGATCTCAAAGAATAAGACATGACTGAGACTGAGCACATATATTCATATGTGTATACACACACACAGTGGAATATTGCTTAGCAATAAAAAGGAACTAAGCTGTGCCATTTTCAGAGAAACGGATGGATCTAGAGATTGTCATACAGAGTGAAGTAAGAAAGAGAAATATCATATATTAGCACATTTATGTGGAATCTATAAAAAATGGTACAGCTGAACCTATTTGCAAAGCAGAAATAGAGACATAGACATAGAGAACAAATACATAAACACCAAACAGGGAAAGTGAGGGTGAGATGAATTAGGAGATTGGGACCGACATGTATCCACTACTATATATAAAATAGATGACTAATGATAATCTACTGTATAGCACAGGGAAGTCTACTTAGTGCTCTGTAGTGACCTAGCTGGGAAGGAAATCCACAAAAGACAGGAAAAATGTATACTTATAACTGATTCACTTTGCTGTACAGCAGAATCTAACATAACATTATAAAACAACTCTATGTGTGAATGCTCAGTCACTCAGTCATGTCTACTCTTTGTGCCCTCATGGAATATACTCCAATAAAACTTTTAGAAAATGCAGTATGATTTTACACACACACACACACACACACACACACACACACACACACACACATGAGATTCTCTTTCTCCATGTTGGTTTTGAAAAAACAAATTTTTGTGTTCCGATAGAGTCTATGGACAGAGTCACATGACAAGGAATGCAGGTGACCTTTAGCAATAAGTGACCTGTGCATGACAGCCAAAAAGAAAAAAAAAATAGACCTCAGTCCTACAACCAATCACAAACTAGAAGTGAATTCTGCCAAAAAACTGAGGAAGCTTGGAAGCACACCCAACCCCTGATGAGACTATAACCCTGTCAGCATTAGGATTTCAGCCTAGTGAGACCTGGATAAGCTGTATCCAAACACAGTCCAGAGAAATTGTGCAATAATAAATATGCGTGATTTTAAGTCTTCTAAATTTATGGAGCAGTATGATACAAATACAAGATTTGTTAAGGTATTGTAAGGAATTTGTATGTCACTGCCTTAAAGATGGAAATGTTGAAAGATGTTGAACATATAAGTGTCATGATCTGACCTACATTTAAAAGGATAGCCTGTCTGCTGTGATGGAAAAACAGACAAACAAACAAAAAACAGAGGAAAGTACAAGGGTGGAGATGTGGGACTGTTTAGAAGACATTGCAATAATCTAAGCTAGAGGTTTTTCTGTCAGGCTTGAGTGCTATGATGTGATTTGATTAAAAGTTGGATTTGAAAATAGAAATGTTAGAGAAGAGACAGGAATACCAAGTTTTCTGACCTAAACAAATGAAAGACTCAGTTGTCATTGGATATGACAGATAATCTGAAAGTTGTACTAATTTTCTGCCCCTCAAAGTAGACTTTTGCTGACAAATGTCCCTATAGTCAAAGCAATGGTTTTTCCAGTAGTCATATATGGATGTAAGATGATGCTTTTGAACTGTGGTGTGGCAGAAGACTCTTGAGAGTCCTTTGGACTGCAAGAGATCAAACCAATCCTAAAAGCAGTCAGCCTTGAATATTCTTTAGAAGGACTGATGCTGAAGATGAAGCTCTGATACTTTGGCCACCTGATGTGAAGTGCCAACTCATTAAAAAATACCCTGATGCTGGGAAAGATTGAAGGCAGGAGGAGAAGGGGATGACAGAGGAAGAGATGGTTGGACTTGATGGACATGAGTTTGAGAAAGCTCTGGGAGATGGTGAAGAACAGGGAAGCCTGGAGTGCTGCAGTCCATGGGGTTACAAACAGCTGAATATGACTGAGTGACTGAGCAACAACAGATTCCCAAAAGTAAGTAGTATGAAGCCTATGAATAAACAGCTGAGGATATCATTAATTTTCCAATCCTTTTATAGGAGAACATATAGTTCAATGTGCTATGGAAGTGTTCCAGTTCAAGTTAGCCTCACTTGTTCTTGTTTACCTAATACTCTGTATCTGTAGACTGTATCATAAGCCTTAATATCTAGGGCTTCTCATCTAGCCATGTCTAGTCATGTCCGCACTGTCAAATAACACTGGTAGACATCAAAACTGTTGCTCAGTTTTTATCAAGAGATTACTTTATGCTTAACACCTTTCTGTTTTATACTCTCCATAAAATCCTATATTAAAGAATTAATATTCATTAACAAAATGAGGTATGAAATTACCAAAGGTGGTCAGATCTTAAAGAATCCACTTGCAAAGTAGGAGATGCAGGTTTGATTCCTGGATAGGGAAGATCTCCTGGAAAGGGAAATGACAACCCAATCCAGTATTCGTCTCCTGGAAATTCCATGGAAAGAGGAGCCTGGTGGGCTATAGTTTGTGAGACTGCAGAGTTGCACAAGACTGAGTGACTAACATTTTAATAATCAATGTGGTAAAATTTATGCACATGGAGGGCCTTGGTGTTAGTATTCTGTAGCTACTTGTATTAAAACACAGCAATAAACAGACCAAAGATCCAAATTATTATTTATGTATTTTTGATGTGAAAAAATCATTTTTGCCACTGTGGCTATCTAAAACTCCTGTATGAATTCACGTACCTTCCCATAAGTACCTGTGTGGAGATTAAGTTAGTGTAGTTTTTGCACTTGTGTGTAAATATTACAATTTAATGATTTTTATTATATTTTATTCATNTCATTTTTGCCACTGTGGCTATCTAAAACTCCTGTATGAATTCACGTACCTTCCCATAAGTACCTGTGTGGAGATCAAGTTAGTGTAGTTTTTGCACTTGTGTGTAAATATTACAATTTAATGATTTTTTATTATATTTTATTCATACAAGATCCAAACTTAAAAGAAACAATGAGGAAAACTGCTTTCAACCTTTGTAAGAAAAATGTCTAAGTATAACCAACAAGAAGTGTATCTGATAAATTGAGAGCAATTTCCTTTCTAGTGTAAAAGTTGCCATAATATTTTAAATATATTATTTTACTCTTCTCATCCAACTTCAACTCCTACCCAAAGTAAAATCTTTTACAAATTCGGGTATTTTTTCTTGGAATATAGATAATCTGTTTTTTAAGCATAATGAAAGATTTTGTAAAAAGTTTCACTATGAAAAAAAAAAACCTATTTCCCATCAACAAATTCATTGTAGATGTGATAAAAATGTAAATTCTGGGTTCACAATAGGTCAAGAAAAATTAAGGTTTTATGGGCTCATATTAATGCAAATCCATTGTAACTTTATTAAATGCTATGCTCATGTCTGATACAATCATTGAGTCAGAGCTACATTCATGAAAATAGTATGTTACCAGTTCTTAATGAAACAGTTTTCCAATTTGAAATATCATCAAAAGTTTCTGAAACAAATATATTTTATTTTCTTCAATATTACAGATTTACAAGAAGGGAATGCAGATTTCATTGTAATACCTGCCTCTTCGGCAGCTGTAGCCACTCTTGGATGTATTAGTAAGAAATAGAGGATTCATTGCCAGTTGAAAGTGAAACTGAAGTCGCTCAGTTGTGTCCGACTCTTTGCAACCCCATGGACTATAGCCTACCAGGGTCCTAAGTCTGCGGGATTTTCCAGGCAAGAATACTGGAGTGGATTCCCATTTCCTTCTCCAGAGGGTCTTCCCAACCCAGGGATCAAACCCAGGTCTCCTGCATTGTAGTCAGACGCTTTACCATCTGAGCTGCCAGGGAAGCCATTGTCAGTTTGGACTCCTATAACGCTAGAAAGAAAAGAAAAGAAAAGAAAACAAAAAACACTGCAGAGACGGTGTGGTATCTACTTAGAAGAACATTTCTTTGTCTACTGAAGAAATGGGCAAATAAGCAGAGATGTCAGCCTGCTAAGGAATAGATATATGATGTATTTGGGAGGCAAAGCCATGAGTGCAATTAAATATTGGAGAAGGAATTAGAAGGGGTGTTAGTGTGTAAAATTAAGGATAAAACATGTGGAGATAAGAAAAGGTTAAAGAAATGGGCAAAGGTCCTATGATAAAGGATCTTATTTGCGAGTATAAGAATGTGGGTTTCTGAAATGAAAGAAAGACTGAAATATTTTAAGCAAGAATAATAGGTTTTTATTTTAGTTAGAAGACAGCTTTTATAGAGTTAAATGTATAGAAGTGAAAACTAATTATAAATAGACCAGCACAAAGATATTATCACTTAAGAGGCACACTTTTATTTCTGTAAAATCTGTTGGAAGAGATGTGAAGCAAGGAGGCATGTTTGGGAATATTAATGAAAGAATCATCTGCTGACAGGAGGTAAGTGGAATGAAGAAGGTCATAAATCAAATCAGGAAAATATACACAAGAGCAGGAAGGTGATAAATAAAAAGTCGAGCAATATCAATATTTGAGGGACAGCAAGAAGACTTAATATGAGGAAGGAGGAGCTAGAACAAGGCATAGAGAGGTAAATGACTCTGAGACCCCATGGACTGTAGCCCACCAGGCTCCTCTGTCCATGGAATTCTCCAGGTGAGAATACTATAGTGGATAGCCATTCCCTTCTCCAGGGGATCTTCTGAACCAAGAGATGGAGACTGGGCCTCTTGTATTGCAGAGAGATTCTGTACCATCTGAACCACCAGGGAAGCCCAAAGGAATTTACATAATGTAAAACTATAGACTCAAGAGATTAAAGGTCTATGAAGGAGGGAATGGTATAGAGTGTCAAATGGAGAGGAATCTGGCAAGGTCAAGACTGAAGTATTTTTCACTGGCAAATATAAATCTTTTATGAATTTAGTGAGCCTAGTTCCAAACCAGTTAGGGCAGGACCTTAAGTACAGTGATTTATGGAATATATTGAATGAGTGGAATGAGAATCAAATTTACCACCTAAATCAAAACACTTTAAGAATAACAGTGAGAGTTAGTAACAATTTCAGCATGTAAACAGATGCAACTAGAACTATTGTACCCAAGTCAGGGCATAAATTTACTCTAGAGATGTGTATGCTACATTGTTAAAAATGATGGATGATATAAAGAGAAGACTAGATAGTATTTAGACAGAAATGCAGAGAATCAGGGAGTTATTTTATACAATGGTAGCAACTGAACATGTAATGGCATCTAGAAATTGAAAAAGAAATATAACATTTTTGAGTTAAATGACGTGGTCACAGAAATGTCTGTGAAGGCAGAAGTGTGAGGAACTTCAGTTGGGCAGATAGTAAGTGGAGATAAGGTTATATTGGCAGCAGATAACAGAATTGATCTCTATATACATGAATCACGAACAAGACTGTAGCATTCAGGAGCTGAACAAAGCATAGAACCTGTATAGATAGGTAACTTTCTACTAAACAGAAGATTGTATTCTCATATTATGCTGGATATGAGGCAGTTTTACTTATTTAATCTTTTTCCATGTTGAGAAAGAGGGAGGTGGGAGGGGGGTTCATGATGGAGAACACATGTATACCTATGGCGGATTCATGTTGATGTATGGTGAAACCAATACAATATTGTAAAGTAATTAGCCTCCAATTAAAATAAATACATTTATAATAATAAAAAGTACATACTTCAAATCAGTCTCAGGCAGTGTATTACAGGCAGAAATCCAGTTACCAAAACTGCTATAAGGACCCAGGGTACAGAATAGGCAGAAACCAAGTTAATGGAATGTTACAATAATATGTTACAATGGGGGCAATTCACATAGTAGGCTTTGTTGGAGACACGATGTGTTGGATGTATGTGAAAGTTGCTCAGTCATGTCTGACTTTGAGACACCATTGACTATAGTCCATGGAATTCTCCAGGCTAGAAAACTGGAATGGGTAGCCTTTCCCTTCTCCAGGGAATCTTCCCAATCCAGGGATCAAACCCAGATCTCCTGCATTGCAGGCAGATTCTTTACAAGTTGAGCCACAGAGGAAGGCCAGGAATACTGGAGTGGGTAGCCTATCCCTTTTCCAGCATATCTTTCCAACCCAGGAACCAAACTGGGGTCTTCTGCATTGCAGGTGGATTCTTTACCAAATGAGCTATCAAGGATGTATACACAATGAGATTTTATAAGCATCTAATAGTGCATAACATAATTAACATTTGTTATCAGCATATATCAATATCAAAAAATTCAATGTGGAGGACTGTACCACAATAGTATATAGGCATAGGGTTTAATTTTTACAAATGTGTGTTTTTATGATTTGGGGGGATAAACATATTTAACCTGTTTGACTTAGTTATTTTTTGGATTCATCTTTTGACATATGCAAATAAGACTGCATAAAATAATACTTATAATCATAAACTTGCATTCTAGATATGTAGTCTCCGTGTATTCTAGACTTGTATGTCTTCATGTGTGTGTGTGTGTGTAATGAGTGTATAGAGGGCATTTGTGCATATTACTTATTCTCCTATAATTTTACAAAAAGACATTCTTTGTTATGCTTGGTCAGATATTTTTACATGGAAAGATCTCTCCCATATCTTATCTAGAAATAAAAAAATTAAGAAATGCAAACTTTTGTATTTTGTAGCATTACAAAAATAATTATTTTTACCAGCATTTCAATGCCTTAGTCGTAGAATGAGAACTTATATTGTTTTCATTACTGCACAGCATCTGAGATCTTGTAATGTCTCCATATGAAAGAGAAAAATCTTGCTAGATTAAGATATTTTTAGTGTTTCTCGTTTGGTAGNTAATTATTTTTACCAGCATTTCAATGCCTTAGTCGTAGAATGAGAACTTATATTGTTTTCATTACTGCACAGCATCTGAGATCTTGTAATGTCTCCATATGAAAGAGAAAAATCTTGCTAGATTAAGATATTTTTAGTGTTTCTCGTTTGGTAGTCCAAGTGAATGATAATTTATGATTAATTTATGCTTAGATACCACTACTTATTTTATTATATGGAGATTTTTATTCAGTTTGTATAAGCACTTTCTAGTAAAAAGTTTTTACAAGTGTAGTAACAATTTAAATATTGACTAAGTTTATGTTTAAAAAGTAAACATCCTTCTAAGTTTATTTTTAATGGTGATATTAACAATGATAACAACCTAATGGAACTAACAACTGACATGTGTTTAACACCTCTCTGTACATGTATGATCAGTCACTCTGTCATGTCTGACTCTTAGCAACCCATGGACTGTAGTTTGACAGGCTTCTCTGTCCATGGGATTATCTCAGCAGGAATATTTGAGTAGATTGCCATCCCCAAAGCTCCAGGGAATCTTCTTGACCCAAGGGATCGAACCTGCATCTCCTTTGGCTCTTGCATTGGCAGGTATTCACCTAGGAAGCCCACTTTAACATTTATTGTTCACCATATGTTGGACTCAGCAATTTATGAGTCGTGTTATCAGCCACTTCAAAACACACTGACAGATTATTCATTTAATTCACCAATGAAGAAACAGAGGTTAACAACATGGCTAAGTTGTCCAGGGTCACATATGTGGTTAATTGCATCAGATAGGGTTTCAGCTTCTGTTCTTCTTCAAAGTCTGGGCTCTTAAGCATTATCATTAATGTCCTGGTTTTCACTTTGAAAAGTAGTTAATGTTTGATGATTTATATTTTTCACTTTATCTTCATCAGCTGCCTTTTCTTTGTCCATAACTCTGATCCAAACTTCTGTCTTCTGGCATTGGCTAACTCCAAATATGAATGCTGCTGAAGTGCCTTCTGTATGTAGCCAATCTTTGGTATAGGTAACAAAACTAAGTCATGATGGAGTGGCTGACTGTTCCTAAGTGGGAGCTAATATTCTAGCCAAGACGATTTTCCCCCTCAAACACAGAATGACAGCCCAGAGAGAAGACTAAAGGTTAAAATGAGAGAGAAAAATGAAAAAGATACTTTACAATTTTCTAAGTGAAGGAGAAAAAATTTGTGTGGAGGGTCAGCAAAGTTCATTTCTTTTCTTCTTTTTTCTCCTCTGTGTGCTGTTCCACAGATCATACATTTTGTGATTTAAAAGAAAATAATGTACAATAGCCCCTTTTCAGAAATCTTTCAAATTGGCAAGCAGCCATTTGGAATGCTAGGCACATTCTGGTCTTTCTACATTGACATGAGGTTGGTACTTGTCCAAGAAAGAAATAGTCTTTATTTTCTGTGTAACCACAGAAACTACACTCCTTTCCAAGAAAATCTATCTTTATAGTCAAATAGTTAACCCTGAAATTTCTAGTTTGACTCAAATTCCCAGATTCATGAACATACAATCTGAATGATGTTGGCAATGTTAAAACCATGTCCTTTTAATAGATTAGAAAGAAAAATAGATTAATTGCAGGTGAGTTTTACAAACTCTCAATGTTTAATGAACATTGTAACCATTTTTTATACAGACAAAGTAAGTGGGCTCTTAATTTTATGCTTAATATAGTCATTCAGATAGAAGGCTTAAGGACATGCCTGCCTAGCCCTGTGGTGATCCACAGCTCCTGGCATGTGAGCACACAACCACACACACACACACACACACACACATACATGCACACCATTGTTGATTTATTTGAAAAAAAAAAAACAAAAAAACTCTGAAAGTCTTCTATATGCCTTTTATTTATACTAAGTCCATAACCTTGGAAACTTTTTGTATAAATTTGATGCCAATCCCATATAAATATATTTTGATTTGTCAAGAAAATAGGCTGCCTACCAGCTCTTATTTTTTTAACTTCCAACATCTCAATTCATACATGTTT
>SJYW01015206.1:0-12321 GCA_006410735.1 Raphicerus campestris
ACAGAGAACATAGCTGACCAAGCAGAACTATCCCTGAGGTAAGCCCGCAGACAGCGGTATTCTTTGCGGGGGGTGAGCCCCTCTTCTTCTTTGGCCTGGCCACTCAGTATATTACTTTAAGTGAGTGCTTGCCTTTCCCCACCCTCGTTACCAGTTTCCAGCACTCTCTGTCAGGGCCCTCCTCTCCCCTTCTGGCAGAATGAGACTCGCAGCTCTCCTCCCGAGCCAATCCTGATAGTGCTCCGTGATGACTTCAGCAGGGCGTTCTTGGCTGACTCTGGCTTGATTTCAGCTGGGTTCTGTTCAGTCTATGGCAGATTGTTAAATAACGTGTGTTTCCCAGGCACTGAGTTCCTCATCCTTGTGGCATCTGACGTTTTTTGTTTCTGTCTGTCGCAAACCTCAGAGTCTGCAGTTGGAGCCCTTGGTGATTAGTTCAGCACTGACGTAAGCCGGGGGCTCACTCTCTAACACCTGGCGGTGTTGCCAGCCCTCAGAGTCGCATCAGTCTTTGCAAAACAGGTTTCTCTTTCTTGGAGCTGCTTTGTGAATTGCAGCCAGAGCTTGGCTCTTCTGGTGCAGGAACACACAGTCCAGTCCCGCTGCTGGAGGGGTCTGTAGGGAAGGGACAGCCCCCCGCCCCATCTCGTGCCCCAGCAGTCTCTCACTTCCAATATCAGCAAATGTAATGCAGGCAGTTCTTCTAATATGCAGGGAAACTGGGCAAAGTGTATAGATTTCCAGCTATAGGGTAAATAAGCATTGGAACTATAACATACAACATGATGACCTTAACTAAGAAAGCTGTATGGTGTGTTTGAAAGTTGCTGTAAAGGTAAATACTAAAGGTTCTCATCACAGAGCACTATATTTTCTGTAACCATATGAGGTGATGGTTGTTAGCTCAGCTTCCTGTGGTGGTCATTTTGCAGTATAAGTGCATGTCTAGTCCTGAGGCTGTGCCCCTTGCACTTACACAGCATGTCAATCATATCCCAAAACTGGAAGAAAAACAAAATAGGTAAAAAAAAGTTTGAGAGAGGATTAAACTTACCTCTTCTCTCTGAATCTTCTCTCACCCTTCATTTCTATTAATTAATAGCCATTTTCTCATTCATTGTCTTCCCTGCTAGCTCAGTTGGTAAAGAGTCTGCCTGCAAGGCANGGTATAAGTGCATGTCTAGTCCTGAGGCTGTGCCCCTTGCACGTACACAGCATGTCAATCATATCCCAAAACTGGAAGGAAAACAAAATAGGTAAAAAAAGTTTGAGAGAGGATTAAACTTAACTCTTCTCTCTGAATCTTCTCTCACCCTCCATTTCTATTAATTAATAGCCATTTTCTCATTCATTGTCTTCCCTGCTAGCTCAGTTGGTAAAGAGTCTGCCTGCAAGGCAGGGGGCCCCGGTTCGATTCCTGGGTCAGGAAGATCCACTGGAGAGGGGACAGGCTACCCACTCCAGTATTCTGGCCTGGAGAATTCCATGGACTGTATTGTCCATGGGGTCACAAAGAGTCACACATAACTGAGTGACTTTCACTTCACTTCCTCATTCATTCCTGCTCAAAACCTGCAATTGTTCTGTCTCCCTTCATACTTGATATCTAATAGAGTGTAATGCCCTGTTTAAGTTTCCTTTAGGCTCAGTGGTAAAGAATCTCCCTGCAATGCAGGAGACACAGGTTTGATCCCTGGATCAGGAAAATCCCCTGGAGAAGGAAATAGCAACCCACTCCAGTATTNTCATTCATTCCTGCTCAAAACCTGCAATTGTTCTGTCTCCCTTCATACTTGATATCTAATGGAGTGTAACGCCCTGTTTAAGTTTCCTTTAGGCTTCCCAGGTGGCTCAGTGGTAAAGAATCTGCCTGCAATGCAGGAGACACAGGTTTGATCCCTGGATCAGGAAAATCCCCTGGAGAAGGAAATAGCAACCCACTCCAGTATTCTTGCTGGGAAATTCCATGGACAGAGGAGACTGGCAAGTTGCAGTCCATAAGGTGATATGACTGAGTGACTCAGCAACAACAAGAACACAGCGAGGTAGATAGTGGTCTTCCCTGGTGGCTCAGTGGTAAAGAATCCACCTATAATGCAGGAAACATGGGTTTGACCCCTGGGTCAGGAAGATCCCCTGGAGAGGGAAATGACAACCCACTCCAGTACTCTTGCCTGAGAAATCCTACGGACAGAGGAGCCTGGTGGGTTACAGTCAATGGGGTTACAAAAGAGTTGGACACAACTTAGTGACTTAACAACAGGTTATTTTCAAGCTATCTCTTGCAGCTACTTTCACTTCACCATTCCTCGTCAAATGTTCTGTATTCAGCTCCTCAGTACTAATAGCTGTTTCTTCAAGAAGTGCATACAGGCCAGACCTCACCTCCAAAATTTTCATGCAGTTGTCCCCTACTGTGATAGGTTCTAGAGTTATCTACAGGAGGGTAAGGACTGTCCCAGACAGAATATCTTTGTTGTGTTAATTGAGGCCTGAGTTTCAAAACACTGGCAGTTCTCTTCCCATGGAGTGCTAAGCTGTATTATATTTGAGTTTCAAAGACAGTTTCTCCACAGACTCTCTTGTGGTCTAGATAATATATAGCTTAAACCACATATTTCAGTTTTTTGATTTTTGTTTTGACTTGAATCTTACTGGGTCTGTTTTCCTCACCCCTCTCCCCTCAAGGCAAGTTTGCTGTTCAAGCAGGAGGAATTTCACACATTGCTAATCAGATGAATTCAAGTATGAGATGATTAAAATTATTTTAAAAGCCCCCCACGAGTTCTTCATCTCGGCTATGATGACTCCATCCTTTGCCATTCTGGGTTCTGTTTTGTCTTTGACCTCCCTCCACAGAGGTTAGATCCAGGGGCTGATGAAGGACTAGCTAACTCAAATCATATTTGGCCTTCCTGCATGGTTCTTACCCCTGCCTGTGTTCCTCCTCCACGCTCTAGGCCACTGTCAGAATTGGCTTCTTAAAATGTCAAGTCACGGCCCCTACATCAGTAGCATTGGAGGCCGCTCATTACTTCAGAATAACAGCAGCACTTCCCAGTCTCTGCTGGGAGTCTCTGCCCGCCTGGCTCCCACCAGTTACCTTGACTCACCCGGCCCCACTGGACTCGTTCCCGGAAGTTGATCATTGCATTATTCAGCAGCTCTTCTCTCCGGATCTGTTCCTCTGTGTTCACTGAAGTGGCTTTGCACTCAGTGGGGTGGGTCAGGGGAGGAGGCAAATATGAAAAGGTTTTATTTTTATTCAATCATCACTTTAAACCATGTTCTGCAGACTTGCTCCTTCATCCCCTGATACCTGGAACAGCGGTCCATTCACTCGCCTCTGTTAAAATCCAGGCCACTCTGCTTTAGCACCCCGGGTCATGCCTCCCTTTTGGTTCAGGAGTGGTGCTTGACTCTAGGGAGCTCCACATGTTGTGGGAAGAGGAGTGGTCTTCTCCATCTCTCCCTCCTGCCTTCTCCCTCTTGGAGCTCCCCTGGGGCTGTGCCCTGGGTGAGAGGACCAGCCAGGTGGTGGGAGGAATTTCTTCAGCTGACCCACCTTCAGCTCATCCTCTCTTGGTGTCCTGTGTGATCTTCGTGACCTGTCATTCACGTGCTGCTCTCCTCAAGAGGGAACTCTCCATTATGCGATTTCCCTCTTCAGGAGGGCAGGATGCCATCTGCCTCCAGATGCCCTGTGTGAAAGAGGGGTCACCTCTTACATGAACCTCTAAGCCTCTTCAAAGCCCTGGAAACCATGCTTACCAAAGACGGTCTTTAACCTAGAAACTGATTCGGTTCAGTCACTCAGTCGTGTCTGACTCTTTGTGACCCCACGTACTGCAGCATGCCAGGCTTCCCTGTCTATCACCAACTTTCGGAGCTTGTTCAAACTCATGTCCGCTGGGTCAGTGATACCATCGAACCATCTCATCCTCTGTCATTCCCTTCTTCTCCTGCCTTCAATCATTCCCAGCATCAGGGTCTTATTTTTCAAATGAGTCTGTTCTCATCAGGTGGCCAAAGTATTGGAGTTTCAGCTTCAGCATCAGTTCTTCGAAAGAATATTCAGGACTGAGTTCCTTTAGGATTGATTGGTTTGACCTCCTTGCAGTCCAAGGGACTATCAAGAGTCTTCTCCAACACCACAGTTCAAAAGTATCAATTCTTTGACATTCAGCGTTCTTTATGATCCAACTCTCACATCCATACATGACGATTGGAAAAAGCATAGATTTGACTAGACGGACCTTTGATGGCAAAGTAATGTCTCTGCTTTTTAATATGCTGTCTAAGTTTGTCATAGCTTTTCTTCTAAGGAGCAAGCATCTTTTAATTTCATAGCTGCAGTTGCCATCTGCAGTGATTTTGGAGGCCAAGAAAATAGTCTGCCACCGTTTCCACTGTTTCCCCATTTATTTGTCATGAAGTGATGGGACTGGATGCCATGATCTTCATTTTTTGAAATGTTGAGTTTTAAGCCAGCTTTTTCACTCTACTCTTTCACATTCATCGAGAGGCTCTTCAGTTCCTCTTCACTTTCTGCCATAAGGGTTGTGTCGTCTGCATATCTGAGGTTATTCATATTTCTCCCAGCAGTCTTGATTCCAGCTTTTGCTTCATCCATCCCAGCATTTCTCATGATGTACTCTGCATAGAAGTTAAATGAGCAGGGTGACAATATACAGCCTTGAAGTACTCCTTTCCCAGTTTGGAGCCAGTTCATTTTTTCATGTCCATTTCTAATTGTCGCTTCTTGACCTGCATGCAAGTTTCTCAAGACATAGATAAGGTGGTCTGGTATTCCCATCTCTTGAAAAATTTTCCACAGTTTGTTGTGATCCACACAGTCAAAGGCTTTAGTGTAGTCAATGAAGCAAATGTTTTTCTGGAATTCTCCTGCTTTTTCTATGATCCAATGGATGTTGGCAATTTGATCTCTGGTTCTTCCGCCTTTTCTAAATCCAGCTTGTATATCTGGAAATTCTCAGTTCATGTACTATTGAAGCCTAACTTGGAGGAGTTTGAGCATCACTTTGCTAGCATGTGAGATGAGTGCAATTGTGTGGTAGTATGAGCATTCTTTGGTGGTGTTCTTCTTTGGAATTGGAATGAAAACTGACTTTTCCAGTCCTGTGGCCACTGCTAAGTTTTCCAAATTTGCTGGCATATTGAATGCAGCATTTTAACTGTATCATCTTTTAGAATTTGATGTAGTTCATCTGGAATTCCATCATCTCCAATAGATTTGTTTGTAGTGATGCTTCCTAAAGCCCACCTTTACACTCCTGGATGCCTGGCTCTAGGTGAGTGATCACATCATCATGGTTATCCAGGTCATTCAGATCTTTTTTGTGTTATTTCTCTGTGTATTTTTGCCAATTCCTCTTAATTATTAATTCTTACAAGTTCTTACAATTATTTGCCTACTGTTGGGGTGATGTTTCTGTTCAGAATAATGACTGAGAAAAGAATTTTCTTAGCAGTGTATCCTAGAGACCTGCTTTGGGTGCACAAGTTTTAATGATGTATTTGCTGCCTTTGCTCTTGTCTTTATCTGACTTAAGTTGACTGAGAGGACTTAGGAAGGGGGAGCCACGTGGCACAGAGTAACTCTTGTGTAGGGATAAAGTGGTCCTTCTTCTCTAAAGCTCTCAAATAAGGAAACCAGTGACTGGGTTCCTGATGACTGCCTCCTTCGATTTCAGAAGGATTTGCTCACATTCTGGATTTTTTTGCCCCTTATTTCCCAAAGGGTAATCTTGCCTTTCGGGAAGATCCCCTAGAGAAGGAAATGGCAACCCACTCCAGTACTCTTGCCTGGAGAATCCCATGGAGAGAGGAGCCTGGTGGGTTACACTCTACGGGGTCACAAAGAGTCGGACACAACTGAGCGACTTCACTTTCACTTTTACTACGTGGAAACAAACTATTTTCCCCCTTCCATCCTGCAGATTGCTGGTGCTTTACTCCAGGTGAGCGGAGGTTCCTTGAGTAGTAGAGCAAAATTAACCAGGCTTTAGACCTCCTGGGGCCCCTCTGAGTCCTGGTGATATGTGTGTGTAGTTTTGTTTTTAAATTGGCGTATAGTCATTTTACAAAGCTGTATTAGTTTCTGCTCTACAGCAAAGTGATCAGCTATATATTTACATATATCTCCTGTTTTTTGGATTTCCTTCTTATTTAGGTCACCACAGAGCATTGAGTAGGGTTCCCTGAGCTATACAGTAGATTTTCATTAGTTATCTACTTTATATAGAGTATCAATATGTATATATGTCAAGCCCAATTCATCCCACCCCACCTGCCCTTTACCCCTTGGTGTCCATACATTTATTCTCTATGTCTCTATTTCTGCTTTACAAATAAGATGNGTTATCTATTTTATACAGAGTATCAATATGTATATATGTCAAGCCCAATTCATCCCACCCCACCTGCCCTTTACCCCTTGGTGTCCATACATTTATTCTCTGTGTCTCTATTTCTGCTTTACAAATAAGATGATATATACCATTTTTCTAGATTCCACCTAAATGAATTCAGTTCAGTTCAGTCGCTCAGTTGTATTTGACTCTTTGTGACGCCATGAATTGCGGCACGCCAGGCCTCCCTGTCCATCACCAACTCCTGGAGTTCACTCAGACTCACATCCATCAAGTCACTGATGCCACCCAGCCAGCTCATCCTCAGTCGTCCCCTTCTCCTCCTGCCCCCAATACCTCCCAACATTAAAGTCTTTTCCAATGAGTTAACTCTTTGCATGAGGTGGCCAAAGTACTGGAATTTCAGCTTCAGCATCATTCCTTACAAAGAAATCCCAGGGCTGATTTCCTCCAGAATGGACTGGTTGGATCTCCTTGCAGTCCAAGGGACTCTCAAGAGTCTTCTCCAACACCACAGTTCAAAAGCATNAGATCGTACAGTATATATCTTTCTCTGTCTGAATTATTTAACTTACATGATGCCCTAGAGGTCCATCCATTTGTCGCAGGATTTCTTTCTTTTTAATGTTTGAATAATATTCCATTGTATACATATTTCACATTTTCTTTATCCATGGATGCAGCAATACTTTGGTTGCTTCCATAAGTAATGCTGCAGTGCACATGGGAGGGGCACATATCTTTTTTGAATCATCGTCTTTGTTTTCCTCAGATAAATATCCAGAATGAAATTGCTGTATCATATGGCAGTTCTATTTTTAATTTTTTGAGAAACCTCCATACTGTCTTCCATAGTGACTGCTTGTATCACTAGCTTATTCCTGTTTGCTGGCCAGTAATATCTATAGTGTGGATGTAACAATTCCTGGTGCTGCTTTTAGGTCTGTGGCTTGACCAGCTGGATCCTGCTTTTCCTCTGAACTCTGTATTGACCTTGCCCAGCAATGGTTACTACTGATCCCAGTTGGGGACATTTTATACCAACTGCTAGTTCTGCCTTGTCTTTGTTGGAGCAGCAAATATAGCAATGGGTGTTTTTGTCCTTTCTCCTTCAGTAGCTTTCTTTCCAATAGGATGTGATTTTGCCCTTTCAAGAAAGTTTCATGCTTCCTTTGTTCAGGACATATTCTCAAGGAACGAAGCTGTGAAGGGCGTATGAGGCTGTCCTCTCTGATGCTTGATGGGAATGTTTAGGGCTCTGAAGGGGATTATATTTCACTGAGTCTTCTGTAGATGGTAAAGAATCTGACTGCAATGTGGAAGACCTGGGTTTGATCCCTGGGTTGGGCAGATGCTCTGGAGAAAGGAATGGCAACCCACTTCAGTACTCTTGCCTGGAAAATCCATGGACAGAGGAGCCTGGAGGGCTACAGTCCAGGAGATCACGAAGAGCTGGACACAACTGAGGACTAACACATTCACTTCTTTTCTGATCCTACAGAACTCAGCTCCACCCCCTCCCAAATTCTTTTCCTTGGCTCCAAGGGTCTCAACAACTGTCCCTGTGATGGGGCTCTTTGGGGACTTTCATTGGAGAAGGAAATGACAGTCCACTCCATCACTCTTGCCTGGAAAGTCCCATGGATGGAGGAGCCTGTTAGGCTACAGTCCATGGGGTCGCAAAGAGTCGGACACGACTGAGCGACTTTCATGGCATGCTCAGGTGGGGATGACTTTAGAATAATACAGCGTATGGTAGTGCCTAGGTTAAATGCACTTACATATCTGGCCTCACTTAATTCTTATTGTAACAGTGTGCTGGAGGAAGGAGAGACTAGACCTAATGTGTACCCAGTGCCTAGGATATGCCAGGCACTTTAGGTGATCATTTCATTTAATCTTCTAGGAACGTTATGGAGAAGTCTTCTTACTTGCCATGTGAGTAACCTGCAACCTGGAGAAGTTAAGCGAATTGCTTGAGGAGAGCAAATACATAATAGGATCAGGATTCAAATTCGGGTGTATCAGATATCTTCCACCCCGCCCTCTGTTTAAAAACACAGCAAAAACCCAGAAGGACGATAACAAGGGAGAGAAATACAATGCATAATGTGCCTTCATTAGTTTTCTAGGGCTTCTGCAACAAAGTACCATGAACTGGGTGGCTTAAAACAACAGCAATCAGTTGTCTCACAGTTTGAGGGGCTAGGAGTCCAAAATCAAAGTGTCAGCAGGACCCCTCCCTCTGAAATCTGTAGTGGAGCCCCTCCATTCCTCTTGGAAGCTCCTGGTGGTGGGCTGGCAATCTTTGCTGTTTGTTTAGGAGTGAGTGGCCTGATTCCAGTCTCTGTCCTTGTCTTCACACAGCCTTTTCCCTGTGTCCCTCCATCTTCACATAGCCAGCCAGTGAGGGCACTAATCTGCTCCAGTATGACCACATCTTAACTGTTTACATCAACAGTGATGCTATTTCCAAATAAGGTCATGTTCTGAGATATTGGGATTAGAATTCAATCTTTATTTTTGAGGAACACATTTGCCCAAGGACAGTAGCATTATGGGGATAACTATTCTTACAAAAACAGTACTTTATTCTCTCAAGTGTGGCTTACACTCTCTGGAGCACTTCATTAGAATAATCATAATTTAATACGTAGAGATGCTCTTCTGTTACAGTCCTACTAGAAATTAGAATGTTCATGAAAATGAAAGTTGCTCAGTTATGTCTGACTCTTTGCAATGCCATGGACTCCACGGTCCATCTAATTCTCCAGGCCAGAATACTGGAATGGGTAGCCTTTCCCTTTTCCAGGGGAGTTTCCCAACCCAGGGATTGAGCCCAGGTCTCCCACAATGCAGGTGGATTCTTTACTAGCTGAGTCACAAGAGAAGCCCTAGAATGTTCATAATCTAGTACAAACTTTGTAGTTGAGGAAGCAGTTGAATTAAAAAGTATTTCCACTTGTGAATAGTCACATGCATGCAAGATAAAGTTAGGCTTAAACTTTGTTTTTGGATTTTATCATCGAGACCTCTGTGCTGCTCTGTCTAACTATTTCCCCACCACACCTTTTTTTTTTTTTTTTTTTTTTTGAGAAGACATCTGTTTTGAGAACATGCTTTGAGATTTTTGATCAGTAAGGCTCAAAATGGCAGTTAGTAAATGACATCATTATGTCTGCTATTCTTTTGCTCCTTTTTTACAATCTCCCCCACAACATCCATATTGAAGCAGCTCAGTATTTTCTAAATTTTCAGTAAATGAGAACACAAACTGAAGAAGTCTCATATGGGAACTTCCTATCACATATCTCAATGATTGTCTGAGATTGTTTTAGAAATCCATTTTACTTTTTCAATGACAATGCTATTTTGAAGACCATTTTTCATAAATCTTATTATGGACATTTTCTGTATAATGGAAAGTTAATTGGTTATTGCCTTTTGAAATTCCACTTTCCTCTAAACGCATTTTTGTAAACTGCCCCATGTGACCTGTTGCCATGTTGAATTTGAAATTCCAGATCACTAGACAAGAATCATGTCTAATATGCTTGGTTTACCTGTCAGTCTCAATAAATATTTAAAAATCACACACAACTATAAATTTTACTCTTAGAGTACCGAAGAACTTTATTCCTATTTCTGTGCAGAACCAGTGATAAATCCTTTTTAAGGATATCAGCAAAGAATGTGCTCAGGTACATGAGAGCTCATCTGATATATCTGACAAAAAATTCAAGATGCAAATATGGGGAGAAAAGCAGTGTATGAAATGTTTTTTCTTTTTTTAATTGATGAAACTGCTTTTAAAAATAGCTAATCACCGAGTCCTTTTTTTTTTTCCTTTTAATACTTTATTCTATTTTACAGTACTGTATTGGTTTTGCCATACATTGACATGAATCATCCACAGGTGTACACGATCTCCCAATGCCGAAGCCCCCTCCCAGCTCCCTCCCCACCCCACCTCCCCGGATCATCCGGTACACCAGCCCCAAGCATCCTGTATTCTGCATTGAACATAGACTGGCGCTTCATTTCTTATATGATAGTATACATGTTTCAGTGTCATTCTCTCAAATCATCCCACCCTCTCCCTCTCCCCCAGATGTCAAAAGTCCGTTCTATATTTTTGTGTCTCCTATATTGTCTCACTTACAGGGTCATCATTACTATCTTCCTAAATTCCATATATATGTGTCAGTATACTGTATTTCACCGAGTCCTTTCTATTTGAACATGTATACTTCTTGTCTCACCTCTTTTCATAGCAAAATCATTGGAAGCAGATGAAGGATATTTTACATCAAAACAATTTTATGACCATTCTGTATCTCTTGGTTTTGACAAAACTCTCCCCCATGAGGTAATAGAATGGCAGAGTTCCTGACAATATTTTCTCTTGGAATTTCTTGGGGATAAAGATATCATTTCTGAAACAATTTTAGCTGGTTTGAAGCAAGGAAACATTTCATGCAAAGATGGGCCCAATAAAGGACAGAAATGGTAGTGACCTAACAGAAGCAGAAGATAACAAGAAGAGGTGGCAGGAATACACAGAAGAACTGTACAGAAAAGATCTTCACAACCAAGATAATCACAATGCTATGATCACTTACCTAGAGTCAGACATCCTGGAATGTGAAGTCAAGTGGGCCTTGGGAAGCATCACTATGAACGAGTGGAGGTGACAAAATTCAGGTTGAGCTATTTCAAATCTGAAAGATGATTCTGTGAAACTGCTGCATTCGATATGCCAGCAAATTTGGAAAACTCAGCAGTGGCCACAGGACTGGAAAAGGTCAGTTTTCATTCCAATCCCAAAGAAAGGCAATGCCAAAGAATGCTCAAACTACTGCACAATTGCACTCATCCCACATGCTAGTAAAGTAATGCTTAAAATTCTCCAAGCAAGGCTTCAGCAATATGTGAACCATGAACTTCAAGATGTTCAAGCTGGTTTTAGAAAAAGGAGAGGAGCCAGAGATCAAATTGCCAACATCCACTGGATCATTGAAAAAGCAAGAGATTTCCAGAAAAAACATCTATTTCTGCTTGATTGACTATGCCAAAGCTTTTGACTGTGTGGATCACAATAAACTGTGGGAAATGCTTCAAGAGATGGGAATACCAGACTACCTGACCTGCCTCTCGAGAGACCTATATGCAGGTCAGGAAGCAACAGTTAGAACTGGACATGAAACAACAGACTGGTTCCAAATAGGAAAAGGAGTACGTCAAGGCTGTATATTGTCACCCTGCTTATTTAACTTCTATGCAGAGTACATCATGAGAAATGCTGCGCTGGAAGAAGCACAAGCTGGAATCAAGATTGCCAGGAGAAATATCAATCACCTCAGATATGCAGATGACACCACCCTTATGGCAGAAAGGGAAGAGGAGCTAAAAAGCCTCTTGATGAAAGTGAAAGAGGAGAGTGAAAAAGTTGGCTTAAAGCTCAACATTCAGAAAATGAAGATCATGGCATCCTGTCCCATCACTCCATGGTAGATAGATGGGGAAAACGTGGAAACAGTGGCTGACTTTATTTTTTGGGGCTCCAAAATCACTGCAGATGATGACTGCAGCCAAGATATTAAAAGACATTTACTCCTTGGAAGGAAAGTTATGACCAATTTAGACAGCGTATTAAAAAGCAGAGACATTACTTTGCCAACCAAGGTCTGGCTTTTGAACTGTGGTGTTGGAGAAGACTCTGGAGAGTCCCTTGGACTGTAAGGAGATCCAACCAATCAATCCTAAAGGAGATCAGTTTATTGGAAGGACTGATGTTGAAGCTGAAACTCCAGTACTTTGGCCACCTGATGTGAAGAGCTGACTCATTGGAAAAGACCCTGATGGTGGAAAAGATTGAGGGCAGGAGGAGAAGAGGATGACAGAGGATGAGATGGTTGGATGGCATCAC
>SJYW01015206.1:14557-39198 GCA_006410735.1 Raphicerus campestris
CAGCCCCAAGCATCCTGTATTCTGCATTGAACATAGACTGGCGCTTCATTTCTTATATGATAGTATACATGTTTCAGTGTCATTCTCTCAAATCATCCCACCCTCTCCCTCTCCCCCAGATGTCAAAAGTCCGTTCTATATTTTTGTGTCTCCTATATTGTCTCACTTACAGGGTCATCATTACTATCTTCCTAAATTCCATATATATGTGTCAGTATACTGTATTTCACCGAGTCCTTTCTATTTGAACATGTATACTTCTTGTCTCACCTCTTTTCATAGCAAAATCATTGGAAGCAGATGAAGGATATTTTACATCAAAACAATTTTATGACCATTCTGTATCTCTTGGTTTTGACAAAACTCTCCCCCATGAGGTAATAGAATGGCAGAGTTCCTGACAATATTTTCTCTTGGAATTTCTTGGGGATAAAGATATCATTTCTGAAACAATTTTAGCTGGTTTGAAGCAAGGAAACATTTCATGCAAAGATGGGCCCAATAAAGGACAGAAATGGTAGTGACCTAACAGAAGCAGAAGATAACAAGAAGAGGTGGCAGGAATACACAGAAGAACTGTACAGAAAAGATCTTCACAACCAAGATAATCACAATGCTATGATCACTTACCTAGAGTCAGACATCCTGGAATGTGAAGTCAAGTGGGCCTTGGGAAGCATCACTATGAACGAGTGGAGGTGACAAAATTCAGGTTGAGCTATTTCAAATCTGAAAGATGATTCTGTGAAACTGCTGCATTCGATATGCCAGCAAATTTGGAAAACTCAGCAGTGGCCACAGGACTGGAAAAGGTCAGTTTTCATTCCAATCCCAAAGAAAGGCAATGCCAAAGAATGCTCAAACTACTGCACAATTGCACTCATCCCACATGCTAGTAAAGTAATGCTTAAAATTCTCCAAGCAAGGCTTCAGCAATATGTGAACCATGAACTTCAAGATGTTCAAGCTGGTTTTAGAAAAAGGAGAGGAGCCAGAGATCAAATTGCCAACATCCACTGGATCATTGAAAAAGCAAGAGATTTCCAGAAAAAACATCTATTTCTGCTTGATTGACTATGCCAAAGCTTTTGACTGTGTGGATCACAATAAACTGTGGGAAATGCTTCAAGAGATGGGAATACCAGACTACCTGACCTGCCTCTCGAGAGACCTATATGCAGGTCAGGAAGCAACAGTTAGAACTGGACATGAAACAAGAGACTGGTTCCAAATAGGAAAAGGAGTACGTCAAGGCTGTATATTGTCACCCTGCTTATTTAACTTCTATGCAGAGTACATCATGAGAAATGCTGCGCTGGAAGAAGCACAAGCTGGAATCAAGATTGCCAGGAGAAATATCAATCACCTCAGATATGCAGATGACACCACCCTTATGGCAGAAAGGGAAGAGGAGCTAAAAAGCCTCTTGATGAAAGTGAAAGAGGAGAGTGAAAAAGTTGGCTTAAAGCTCAACATTCAGAAAATGAAGATCATGGCATCCTGTCCCATCACTCCATGGTAGATAGATGGGGAAAACGTGGAAACAGTGGCTGACTTTATTTTTTGGGGCTCCAAAATCACTGCAGATGATGACTGCAGCCAAGATATTAAAAGACATTTACTCCTTGGAAGGAAAGTTATGACCAATTTAGACAGCGTATTAAAAAGCAGAGACATTACTTTGCCAANCCAGAGATCAAATTGCCAACATCCACTGGATCATTGAAAAAGCAAGAGATTTCCAGAAAAAACATCTATTTCTGCTTGATTGACTATGCCAAAGCTTTTGACTGTGTGGATCACAATAAACTGTGGGAAATGCTTCAAGAGATGGGAATACCAGACTACCTGACCTGCCTCTCGAGAGACCTATATGCAGGTCAGGAAGCAACAGTTAGAACTGGACATGAAACAAGAGACTGGTTCCAAATAGGAAAAGGAGTACGTCAAGGCTGTATATTGTCACCCTGCTTATTTAACTTCTATGCAGAGTATATCATGAGAAATGCTGCGCTGGAAGAAGCACAAGCTGGAATCAAGATTGCCAGGAGAAATATCAATCACCTCAGATATGCAGATGACACCACCCTTATGGCAGAAAGGGAAGAGGAGCTAAAAAGCCTCTTGATGAAAGTGAAAGAGGAGAGTGAAAAAGTTGGCTTAAAGCTCAACATTCAGAAAATGAAGATCATGGCATCCTGTCCCATCACTCCATGGTAGATAGATGGGGAAAATGTGGAAACAGTGGCTGACTTTATTTTTGGGGGCTCCAAAATCACTGCAGATGATGACTGCAGCCAAGATATTAAAAGACATTTACTCCTTGGAAGGAAAGTTATGACCAATTTAGACAGCGTATTAAAAAGCAGAGACATTACTTTGCCAACCAAGGTCTGGCTTTTGAACTGTGGTGTTGGAGAAGACTCTGGAGAGTCCCTTGGACTGTAAGGAGATCCAACCAATCAATCCTAAAGGAGATCAGTTTATTGGAAGGACTGATGTTGAAGCTGAAACTCCAGTACTTTGGCCACCTGATGTGAAGAGCTGACTCATTGGAAAAGACCCTGATGGTGGAAAAGATTGAGGGCAGGAGGAGAAGAGGATGACAGAGGATGAGATGGTTGGATGGCATCACCAACACAATGCACATGGGTTTGGGTGGACTCCATGAGCTGGTAATGGACAGGGAGGTTCATGGATTGCAAACAGTCAGACACAACTGAGTGACTGAACTGAATTGAAGCAAAAAGCTATTTTTTGAAGACAAATTCAATTCAAGAGAATGACATAGAAATAAGAATTTTAGCACCTTAAGATTTTGTTTGGGAATTGAATCATTTTAACTATCATTACTACTGTATTTGTATTTGGCTAACTGTGTTACATAACACTCAGCTAGAATCTCCAAACACGGGTCTCAGTATTTCTTTGATTCTTCCAGAAGTTCCGAGGGACAGTAGAAGGAAGCACAAGAGGGTGGTTGAGAGCACAGATTCTGGAGACATTCTGCCAACCCAGATCTTGTGACCCTGGACCCCAGTCTTCCCTTTTGAGAATTAAATTAAGTGAAGCAAGTTCAGAGCAATGCTTGACATATAGTAAGCATGATACAAGTGTAACTATCCTTCTTCCAGGCTTACTTTGATATTTTATTAGCTATGTGATCCAATATAAATCCTTTAACCTTTCTTCAGATCAGTTCAGTTCAATCGCTCAGTCGTGTCCAACTGTTTGCGACCCTATGAATCAAAGCACGCCAGGCCTCCCTGTTCATCACCATCTCTCGGAGTTCACTCAGACACGTCCATTGAGTCAGTGATGCCATCCAGCCAGCTCATCCTCTGCCGTCCCCTTCTCCTCCTGCCCCCAATCCCTCCCAGCATCAGAGTCTTCTCCAATGAGTCAACTCTTCGCATGAGGTGGCCAAAGTACTGGAGTTTCAGCTTCAGTATCATTCCTTCCAAAGAAATCCCAGGGTTGATCTACTTNAGGGGAGACGAAGAAGAAGAAGGGGAGAAGAAGAAGAATGTGAGAAGAGAAAAAAAGAAGGTGAGAAGAAGAATGAGAGGAAAAGAAGAAGAAGAAGAACATGGTGATAAGAAGAAGAAAAATAATAATAAGAAGAAAGAACATTGTTAGTAGAAGGTGAAAAGAAGAAGAAGAAGGTGAGAAGAAATAAGAAGGTGGGAAGAAGAAGAAAGTGAGAAAAACAAGAAGAAGAAGAAGGTGAGAAGAATAAGAAGAAGGTGAGAAGAACAACAAGAAGAAGAATAAGAAGAAAGCGAGAAGAAGAAGAAAAAGAATGTGAGAAAAAGAGAAGAAGGTGAGAAGAAGAAGAAGAAGGTGACAAGAAGAAGAAGAAGGTGAGAAGAAGAAGAAGAATTAGAAGGTGAAAAGAATAAGAAGAAGGTGTGAAGACGAAGGACAAGAAGAAAANTGAATGGTCTGTCAGTTTTCCCTACTTTCTTCAATTTAAGTCTGAATTTGGTAATAAGGAGTTCATGATCTGAGCCACAGTCAGCTCCTGGTCTTGTTTTTGTTCACTGTATAGAGCTTCTTCATCTTTGGCTGCATAAAATATAATCAATCTGATTTCAGTGTTGACCATCTGGTGATGTCCATGGGTACAGTCTTCTCTTGTGTTGTTGGAAAAGGGTGTTTGCTATGCCCAGTGCATTTTCTTGGCAAAAATCTATTAGTCTTTGCCCTGCTTCACTCTGCATTCCAAGGCCAAATTTGCCTGTTATTCCAGGTGTTTCTTGACTGCCTACTTTTGCATGCCAGTCACCTATAATGAAAGGACATCTTTTTTGGGTGTTAGTTCTACAAGGTCTTGTAGGTCTTCATAAAACCATTCAACTTCAGCTTCTTCAGCATTACTCGTTGGGGCATAGACTTGGATAACTGTGATATTGAATGGTTTGCCTTGGAAACGAACAGAGATCATTCTGTCATTTTTGAGATTGCATCCAAGTACTGCATTTCAGACTCTTTTGTTGACTATGATGGCTACTCCATTTCTTCTGAGGGATTCCTGCCTGCAGTAATAGATATAATGGTCATCTGAGTTAAATTCACCCATTCCAGTCCATTTTAGTTCACTGATTCCTAGAATGTCGACGTTCACCCTTGCCATTTCTTGTTTGACCGATTCCAATTTACCTTGGTTCATGGACCTGACATTCTAGGTTCCTATGCATTATTGCTCTTTACAGCATCGGATCTTGCTTCTATCACCAGTCACATGCACAACTAGGTATTGTTTTTGCTTTGGCTCCATCCTTTCATTCTTTCTGGAGTTATTTCTCCTCTGATCTCCAGTAGCATATTGGGTACCTGTTTTATTATTCACATCTCATGAGAATTAAATTAGATATTTCATGAAGAGATCCAGTGTTCTTGCGGCTTATTGCTTTTAACTATGGCAGGCTATCTGTGTAAGCTTGAGTGTTTTATTTAAGGTATTCTGGTGACTGAAAATGATGAACACATTCTAAACTCTTAACACCATCATTCCTTGGGATCTGTTTAGACATTGGGAGCAATCTAGATCATTATTACTCTTTTAATATGTTGCTTGATGTTACTGCATGTGTGTTATTAAAGTATATTCAACTACTTTTTTGTTGTTGTACTCAAGCCATAACAATTGAATAGTTGTTCCCCAAATCATAAAGTACCAAAGTCTCTTGAGTAAAAATAAACTAAGTTAGAGAAAATGTGATTTGTGGCCCGCAATATCATCATTCCAAGACTCATGGCTCAGTGAAACTGGTTTCTGTTAGTAAAATAACACTCTGGTTATATAAATCTCAGCCTTTGACTATGACTACATGTTTAGAGCTTCAAACTTAAAAATAATATTGCACAGCATTACGCTTTCCCTTGGAGAAGGAAATGGCAACCTACTCCAATATTCTGGCCTGGAGAATTCCATGGCCAGAGGAGCCATGAGGATGTCACAGAGGGCTACTGCTCATGGGGTCACAAACAGTTGGACATGATTAAGTGACTAAGCACATGCTTTCCCTGACAGTGAGAAAGTAACAGAGGCAGTCAAAAGTATAGCCTCAAGTTTTACTGAAAATGAAGGATTAAAATACAATAGTGTGTGTGTGTGTGTGTGTGTGTGTGTGTGTGTGTTTTAATTCATGAGAACTGCCTACATCCTTAGGAATGATTTGGGGACATGCTGATCCGAGGTGGTAATTTGGAAGGTGATGTTCTTCACCATTGGTGAGAGTAATTTCAAGAGTACTGTAACTTTGTTTTGTATTTCTAAGCTGGCTGACTCACTCAGTTTTGGCTTTCCTGGTTCATGATATGATCATCATTCCATATGGTGCTATTATCTTCCAGCTCATATTTTCATCAGCCAGCACTAGCTTGTTGCCCATTTAATGATGCAGACATTCAAATTCATGGATGGCAGTTTCCGATGTTAAAACACCATTGCAAATTTACCTAAGGAAAATGAGTAAAAGAGCGTTTTTGCATTGAGAATGAAATGAGTCTTTATGCTAAGGAAGAATTCTTTGTCTCTTCAGTACCCATATCATATAAAAGTGAAGTCACTCAGTCATGTCCGGCTCTTTGCTACCCCATGGAAACCGGGCTCCTCCATCCATGGCATTTCCTAGGCAAGAGTACTGGAGTGGGTTGCCATTTCCTTCTCCAGGGATCCTTCCCAGCCCAGGGATTGAACCCAGGTCTCCCGCATTGTAGACAACTGCTTTACTGTCTGAGCCACCAGGGAAGTCCATACCATATAAAAACATCACCCAGTGATGTCTAAAAATAAGAACTTTAGACTCCTTAGTCTACTATGAATTGAATTAAAATTTGGAGGAATGTATTTTAACTCCAACCATGAGTGTTAGGTTTATCCAACTGCCATAAACCTCCTGTTTGTCAAAATGATTCATTTCAGAAAAAAACAAGCACATGTTTTCTCAGGTATCCAAGAGCTCCCCCCTACAACTTCCTCTTTTTTTTTAAGCCTCAAAACTGAATTCCTTTAAGTCCATCCATGATTTTCATACTTTAAACATCTGACACGGGCTAGATGACCTTCCTAAGTGGCAATGGCAAAATCTAACACATGAGTTTGGTTATTTCTGTGGCTTAATGACAGTCCAGAACTATATCAAGCCAAGATCCTCAGTCACGGAGCAGAATTTTAAATCTGGGTATGAAGTCCATGAATCTCAAGATAAGCAGCCTAGATGGAGTCCTGGAGCAATGTGACAGTTGCTCTTTGTCTTTGAAACAGCCGAGCAGCGCTACTGTTAGCAGCCTTTCCAGATGAATGTTGCCCAAAACTTTTTGGCAGGCTTTTGAGATGTTCTGATTTCTTTGTGGGTGCCTGTTCAGACAGGTGAATATGGTTTCTGTAAATTGGCTTCCTAGCTTAGCTTTCTCATTACTTCCACCCAGGAGTTAGGCTTTTTCACACAGTAGGTTGCATCACTTGCATGTGTTAATGCTGGCTGTGGTTCCTTTGTGGCACTGAAAATAGATTCTTACCACTTGGTTGAATCTCTGCTTCAACTGTTTGCTATAGCTGGTCAATATCCAAGACCATAACTGAAGGAGTAGCCATAAAGTGAATATTTTGTTTTCCTCTGAAGCCGACGACTACCCTTGTTTACTTAAATAACTAGGTCCAGATGTTTTACAAATGACCATCTTCAAAGGCAAATTAATGGTAAAAAATAAAGGCTCATATATCTTGGTCTGAATTGGCTGTTATTTTTTCCTGTTTTTATAGTGTTGTCAATAGACAGCTCAGATCCTATAATAAAAATTTGTAGTTTTTATTTATGATTCAGTATCATGCTGCTAGATATTTCCAGATGCTTAAATTACTTGGTGCATATAAAATAATATATGCTTATTTGTCAGTACTGTAAAAATTCTAAATACTTGTTCCTGGAAGATACATACATGGGCAGGAATAATATCTTTGTTTCTTATTGGTCAGCTGCTATATTAGCTGAAGGCTAAAATTAAACCTAGTAACTGGGAGAAGGAACTGGTTGCACTAGCTCTTAATTTCTGCCTCTAGCACAGATTTGCTGGAATAACTGATATTGATCACAAATCTGCTATACCTCCCTTCCTTTTCTCTGCACAGCAAGCACCATTCTTTCCTTGCAGGTCAACTACAGATTTAATTAGGGCTGGGGAAGTAGCTGGATGCTTGGCCTGGAGTCAATGGGCAAATAAGAACTTCCGTTTATCCATCAGATACACCAACCAGAAAGTCAAGTGGCATTATTTTACTCTTTCATCTTTGCCTCATGCTTCTACCCTCTAAATTTCAAAAGCTCTTATTGAAGGGGGGTGGTGGTGATGGAAGAAAAATGCTTCTTTCTTAATGAAATCTGTAGGACTGCTCATTGTGTATATGGATATAATTTGTTCTCTAAGGTCATAGTCCAACATCTTGGAGTGACTCTCTAAGAATGAGAGGGGCCACCATAGATAATAAATTCTTTTAGAATATAAACAAATGATGTGTGTGTATGTGTGGGTGCAGTTGTGGGTGCGGGTTTTTCACAGCTCTGTGAGCTGAATGCACCATGACAAAGATTCCTTAGCAGTCCATGATGATGATCTCTGTGTGAGATGGTCAAGAACATTTCATGAATCATTTATAAACGTTGTGCTATGATGTCACCATATCATTTCCCAAAGCAAATGAAGCATAAAGAAACACAAGGAGACAAAATCACTTTTTCTTCTTGGGGATTGTTGTTCCTGGGTCACATAAATTCTGGGTGGAATGAGACAGTGCCCCTCACGACAGAGGAGAGAGTGAGTCAGAAGCTGGGTGCTAAATGCTCCATTGTGTAGCTGATGCATTTCACAGTTCTAACCCAAGTCACACTCAGAATAGTTTCTCCTTCCACTCTTCTGGAAGAAAAACATGCAAGCAGGAGTTTTTGTGTTTCCAAAAATGTGCTGAGGGTGAATTCCGAGGGTGAATACTGCCTTGTCCTCTTTCTTGTTAAATTTGTGGACGTGATTCAGCAGCCTTTCCTCCAGGGTCTCTCTCTCTCTCTCTGTGTGTCATCTGGGGTTCCCATCTGAAGTCTCTCCACTGACATCTCAGAGTGCAATTATTTCAGGTCCACAGATCATTGCATATATTTCCTTCAAATGCCAAGCTTCATGCTAACCTATTTGTCCAGTGTCAGTCCTTTCCCCGTGAGAGTCGTGCTTTGTTGCTTGCTTTCAAGGTTTAAAATAACCAAGTGTTAAGTTTTTCCTTTTCTTTGCTCTCTGAAACTTTCCTTTCCAAATCATCTCATGTGCTCCCTAGCACTCTAAGTTACTTTCTAACCTGTAGGCTTTTTACTGACCTTTAGGTTCAGTGGTTGCTATTCATAACAAGAATCAAACATCTTATTATATTAATTCTGCCAGAGTGAACAGCTCATGATAAAACATGTAGTCAGTATCAAATGATGTAGGTTTGAACGGGAATATCAGCATGGTCAGATAAGGTCTACATGGCTCTCTACCAAAGAGCTGCCCAAAGTACTGTTACGTTGTGGTATAACCATAGCCTACACACTTACCTCCCTACTATGTTGTTCCATGTTTTATGGAATTGGAAGGGCTGACTCATGCCAATCAATCATGTAACACTAAAGGGTATGCTCAGTAGCTACAGTCATGTCTAACTGTTTGCAACCCAGTGGACTGACTGTACAGCCCACCAGGATCCTCTGTCCACTGGATTTTCCAGGCAAAAATACTGGAATGGGTTGCCGTTTCCTCTGCCAAGGGGTACTAAAGTAATAAGACATAAGGAGTGGTTAGAATGGGGAGTTGAGTACAATGAGATGGCTGGATGGAATCACCGACTCGATGGACATGAGTTTGAGTGAACTCTGGGAGTTGGTGATGGACAGGGAGGCCTGGCGTGCTATGATTCATGGGGTCGCAAAGAGTTGGACATGACTGAGCGACTGAACTGAACTGAATGAGTACAATGTATCAGAATCCCCGAGAAGTGAATTTACCTAGAGTCGTTAGGTGAAGAAGGTAGCCTTGAGGCATATTTCACCATGGCTTGTTTGAATCTCATGAGTCATCCATTATAGATGATATCACCATAGGAACCAAAAAGTGTATGTCTTTTACGGGACTTGATATACAAGGTCAACTTCAGGCTCCTGGTCTTTCTGCCCTGTTCTTTAGGCTAACTGTCCTATTCAGTTTTTCTCCGAACTGATAGTTATGTTCTTGCTTTAAAAATTATAAACATCTTTCAAATCTGCTTTCCTGCTATTCCATTTCAGACCCTCTGACTTCTTGAGATACAAATTTAGAGAGAACCTCCTGAGTTAACGTCTACATACTTCTGTGCAATGTGTATGAAATATTGAACATTCCATATACCTAGGTGTCTGGGTAGATATTTGATCATTTCTTTATGCCCCTACAGTCCACCAACATATGATAGAATAATAGCAATCCTCTTATGATATGCAGATTGACAAAATTTACATGACTTTCAACCAATTTCTCCATCAATAGTTTTTTATTATAAATCAGCAAAAGGCAAATATTTTGTACAGATACTCAACAGTAGTGAAATTAGAGAGTATAAAAGCTCAGTTTTAAATTTGTAACTCAATCATTAATCATTAAATAACCTTGTGTTGTCGGGGAATGCCCTCCACTCTATCCTGACTGTTAACTGTTCAATGGAAATCTACACTGACAAGGAATTTGCTGTTTCATGGAAGAATCCAACATATCTTGGGACTGTTAGAAAATCCTTCCTTCTCACTGAAGTTATTAGTGAACATTTGATTCTTATGAGTAGTCTTCCATGCCTTGCATAATCATTATCTTCCTTTCAACCACCTTTTTAGTTTTTCCAATGTTTTTAAATGTTAGTGGTAGAATTGAACAAGTATTATACATAATTTGGTCTGGAGGTGCCCCATTTGCTTTCAAGACTCCAGCACTTAATGCTTTTTAGCATCATGCTGTTGGGTTAAAACAAGACTGGAATTAACTAAAACCCAACTATTTTTAACAAATCCCAATGACAAACCAAGTCTTCATATCCTGTGATAGCACCAACAACTCCATTGATTCTAAGTGTAGAACTTTCCATGAATCCTAATTATGTCACTTTGTCATGTGGGTTTGGACTTTCAATCCCTTAAATTTCTTTTGAATTCTTATTTCCTTGTGCAGTATATTTATCCAGGATATTGTAATGAGCAAAAAAGGAAACCAAACCAAAACCAACCAAGAACCCCCATCCATGCCTTACGTATCTCCGTATAAGAGATACACAATGACAGAAAATATATTCTTGAAGACCAAATATAATGTCACAACCTAGGGTTTCATTTCATTAATTCACTCAAATGTTCATGGAAGCCTAGTCCATGCCAGATACTGTGTTAGGTCTTATGAATGATTAAAGCCTTAGCTTTTGTGACGCTGATATCTTAGTGGAAGAGATGGAGTATAAACAGAATGTGGTAGGAGGTAAACATACGTAGGTTAAATAAAGATAAAGTTGAATAGGTGGCCATTTACTTTAGAGATAGTTGCTGAATAGGTGGCATTTAAACTAATGCCTTAAGTTTCCGAAGNCATCAGATACACCAACCAGAAAGTCAAGTGGCATTATTTTACTCTTTCATCTTTGCCTCATGCTTCTACCCTCTAAATTTCAAAAGCTCTTATTGAAGGGGGGTGGTGGTGATGGAAGAAAAATGCTTCTTTCTTAATGAAATCTGTAGGACTGCTCATTGTGTATATGGATATAATTTGTTCTCTAAGGTCATAGTCCAACATCTTGGAGTGACTCTCTAAGAATGAGAGGGGCCACCATAGATAATAAATTCTTTTAGAATATAAACAAATGATGTGTGTGTATGTGTGGGTGCAGTTGTGGGTACGGGTTTTTCACAGCTCTGTGAGCTGAATGCACCATGACAAAGATTCCTTAGCAGTCCATGATGATGATCTCTGTGTGAGATGGTCAAGAACATTTCATGAATCATTTATAAACGTTGTGCTATGATGTCACCATATCATTTCCCAAAGCAAATGAAGCATAAAGAAACACAAGGAGACAAACTCACTTTTTCTTCTTGGGGATTGTTGTTCCTGGGTCACATAAATTCTGGGTGGAATGAGACAGTGCCCCTCACGACAGAGGAGAGAGTGAGTCAGAAGCTGGGTGCTAAATGCTCCATTGTGTAGCTGATGCATTTCACAGTTCTAACCCAAGTCACACTCAGAATAGTTTCTCCTTCCACTCTTCTGGAAGAAAAACATGCAAGCAGGAGTTTTTGTGTTTCCAAAAATGTGCTGAGGGTGAATTCCGAGGGTGAATACTGCCTTGTCCTCTTTCTTGTTAAATTTGTGGACGTGATTCAGCAGCCTTTCCTCCAGGGTCTCTCTCTCTCTCTCTGTGTCATCTGGGGTTCCCATCTGAAGTCTCTCCACTGACATCTCAGAGTGCAATTATTTCAGGTCCACAGATCATTGCATATATTTCCTTCAAATGCCAAGCTTCATGCTAACCTATTTGTCCAGTGTCAGTCCTTTCCCCGTGAGAGTCGTGCTTTGTTGCTTGCTTTCAAGGTTTAAAATAACCAAGTGTTAAGTTTTTCCTTTTCTTTGCTCTCTGAAACTTTCCTTTCCAAATCATCTCATGTGCTCCCTAGCACTCTAAGTTACTTTCTAACCTGTAGGCTTTTTACTGACCTTTAGGTTCAGTGGTTGCTATTCATAACAAGAATCAAACATCTTATTATATTAATTCTGCCAGAGTGAACAGCTCATGATAAAACATGTAGTCAGTATCAAATGATGTAGGTTTGAACGGGAATATCAGCATGGTCAGATAAGGTCTACATGGCTCTCTACCAAAGAGCTGCCCAAAGTACTGTTACGTTGTGGTATAACCATAGCCTACACACTTACCTCCCTACTATGTTGTTCCATGTTTTATGGAATTGGAAGGGCTGACTCATGCCAATCAATCATGTAACACTAAAGGGTATGCTCAGTAGCTACAGTCATGTCTAACTGTTTGCAACCCAGTGGACTGACTGTACAGCCCACCAGGATCCTCTGTCCACTGGATTTTCCAGGCAAAAATACTGGAATGGGTTGCCGTTTCCTCTGCCAAGGGGTACTAAAGTAATAAGACATAAGGAGTGGTTAGAATGGGGAGTTGAGTACAATGAGATGGCTGGATGGAATCACCGACTCGATGGACATGAGTTTGAGTGAACTCTGGGAGTTGGTGATGGACAGGGAGGCCTGGCGTGCTATGATTCATGGGGTCGCAAAGAGTTGGACATGACTGAGCGACTGAACTGAACTGAATGAGTACAATGTATCAGAATCCCCGAGAAGTGAATTTACCTAGAGTCGTTAGGTGAAGAAGGTAGCCTTGAGGCATATTTCACCATGGCTTGTTTGAATCTCATGAGTCATCCATTATAGATGATATCACCATAGGAACCAAAAAGTGTATGTCTTTTACGGGACTTGATATACAAGGTCAACTTCAGGCTCCTGGTCTTTCTGCCCTGTTCTTTAGGCTAACTGTCCTGTTCAGTTTTTCTCCGAACTGATAGTTATGTTCTTGCTTTAAAAATTATAAACATCTTTCAAATCTGCTTTCCTGCTATTCCATTTCAGACCCTCTGACTTCTTGAGATACAAATTTAGAGAGAACCTCCTGAGTTAACGTCTACATACTTCTGTGCAATGTGTATGAAATATTGAACATTCCATATACCTAGGTGTCTGGGTAGATATTTGATCATTTCTTTATGCCCCTACAGTCCACCAACATATGATAGAATAATAGCAATCCTCTTATGATATGCAGATTGACAAAATTTACATGACTTTCAACCAATTTCTCCATCAATAGTTTTTTATTATAAATCAGCAAAAGGCAAATATTTTGTACAGATACTCAACAGTAGTGAAATTAGAGAGTATAAAAGCTCAGTTTTAAATTTGTAACTCAATCATTAATCATTAAATAACCTTGTGTTGTCGGGGAATGCCCTCCACTCTATCCTGACTGTTAACTGTTCAATGGAAATCTACACTGACAAGGAATTTGCTGTTTCATGGAAGAATCCAACATATCTTGGGACTGTTAGAAAATCCTTCCTTCTCACTGAAGTTATTAGTGAACATTTGATTCTTATGAGTAGTCTTCCATGCCTTGCATAATCATTATCTTCCTTTCAACCACCTTTTTAGTTTTTCCAATGTTTTTAAATGTTAGTGGTAGAATTGAACAAGTATTATACATAATTTGGTCTGGAGGTGCCCCATTTGCTTTCAAGACTCCAGCACTTAATGCTTTTTAGCATCATGCTGTTGGGTTAAAACAAGACTGGAATTAACTAAAACCCAACTATTTTTAACAAATCCCAATGACAAACCAAGTCTTCATATCCTGTGATAGCACCAACAACTCCATTGATTCTAAGTGTAGAACTTTCCATGAATCCTAATTATGTCATTTTGTCATATGGGTTTGGACTTTCAATCCCTTAAATTTCTTTTGAATTCTTATTTCCTTGTGCAGTATATTTATCCAGGATATTGTAATGAGCAAAAAAGGAAACCAAACCAAAACCAACCAAGAACCCCCATCCATGCCTTACGTATCTCCGTATAAGAGATACACAATGACAGAAAATATATTCTTGAAGACCAAATAGAATATATAATGTCACAACCTAGGGTTTCATTTCATTAATTCACTCAAATGTTCATGGAAGCCTAGTCCATGCCAGATACTGTGTTAGGTCTTATGAATGATTAAAGCCTTAGCTTTTGTGACGCTGATATCTTAGTGGAAGAGATGGAGTATAAACAGAATGTGGTAGGAGGTAAACATACGTAGGTTAAATAAAGATAAAGTTGAATAGGTGGCCATTTACTTTAGAGATAGTTGCTGAATAGGTGGCATTTAAACTAATGCCTTAAGTTTCCGAAGAATTCAAAGAGCTATTCAAAGAGATGAGAGAACATTTCAGGCCAAAGGGAAGAGCAGATACAGGAAGGAATGACTTTGGTTAAGAATAGGTGGTCTCCGCTTAAAGTTTCGATTCGTTTTTTCTTTCTGAATTACCAATTGACTTTTAAAAATTTCTGTTTGTTTATGCGCTGAGTCTTCAATGCTGCACGTAGGCTGCTCTCTAGCTGTGGTGTGTGAGTGTCTCATTGCAGTGGCTTCTCTTGCGGAGCACGGGCTCTGGGGCATATGGGCTCAGTGGTTGTGGTGCATGGGCTTAGTTGGTCTGCAGCATGTAGGATCTTCCCAGATGAAGGATCAAACCCATGTTTTCTCCTGCTTTGGCAGGTGGATTCTTAACCACTGGATGACCAGGGAAGCCCTACCAATTGCTTTTGAATAAGCTTGTTTAATTAGTATGGTTAAATGAATTGTTTATTATTATCCAATCCATATTTCTCTATGGTATTCATGAGAATATCACAAGAAACTATCAGATATATTGGAAAAATCTTTTCTGATGTATGATTCAAAATGAACAGAAATCCTTTGGGATTTGTTCCTACTAAACTGTGGTGACTTGTTTGCTCAGGTCTTCTAAACTACTTGTTCTTGGGTCCTTTATAGAATTTATCAGGAGTCTGAGTCAAGTGGAACAGTCAACAATTTCTAAAATGTATGTTTTTGAAACTTGGTTCAAGATATTTTGTATTTTCAGTCTATTCAGATTTTGTCTATTCTCCCAGTTGTGCAAAGATGATCACAAATGGTTCTTGATCAAACTTACAAGATGGTTCAATACTTGGAAATATAATTCACTCTGTTTTAAGTAATTAGATTTTCTTTCACACTAGAAATATATCAGGATTTGTTCTGNCCGGTCTGATCTTAGAAGCCCAGGCAGAATTAGCAGGCTTGGTGAGTACCCACATTTCAGATGGGAATTCAGCCAGGAAGGCAGGGAGCAAGAAAGAAACGACAGGGGGGAATCAGTCTTTCCAGAAACTGATCCTATTTCTTTATTTTTCCGATTTTCTTATATACCTTTTGTTACATATAGGGATGAATACAGAGTCACGCGGGGGTCAGCATTNAACGGGGAGCAAGAAAGAAATGACATGGGGGAATCAGTCTTTCCAGAAACTGATCCTATTTCTTTATTTTTCCGATTTTCTTATATACCTTTTGTTACATATAGGGATGAATACAGAGTCACGCAGGGGTCAGCATTCCTGACCTTTATCAAAATCAGGTGCTTTACATAAAAAAAGGTCTTAGGGGTTTTATATCATCTTCAAGCCATTTCTGCCTGCTGACATTTAGAACCCTTTCTTTCTGATAACCAAAAAACTTATTTTTTCCAAGCGTGTTTTTTCTTAAACCAGGCACCACCCTCCAAATAAAGTTGCATTCCTGTAGGATGAGGGTGTAGTGAGTTACAATCAGGAAAGGAATTTATTTAACCCAAGGTTAACATGATCAATCTTAAAGGTTAATACTTATTTTTCTTATATGCTAGTTATATTCATTATAAGGGCAGGGAATATGGAGATTTAGCAGCAAACATCAGCCCAACAAGTGAAAATCCTTTCACCAGTGCTCCCCTTAACATCTATTTAGTCTTAAGATAGTGATAAAGTTACATTTTTACATAGCAAGGGCACAGTGACTTATAACAAAGTACAGTGATCTATAACAAAAGAGAAAATTCATTAACTCAAAAAGTCTAATATTGCTACATTGATTAATATATTCCCAGGTGCCTAAGGTTATGGAGGCCTAGTGGCAATCAAATGAGAAAAGCCCTATGCTAATACTCCAAACTCTCTGTGCTGTTTATGGTTGTGAGGTTGTCACACAAGCTAGTCTGTCAGCAGAGAGGTTCGACCTGAGACACCCTTGTCACACCCATGGAAGGAAATTAGCAGTAATTATTGGCACGACAAATGACAAAATCCTTCACCAATATAATTCCTAATCAACCCACTAATACTATACTAATAATCTTCTAACTTCTCAAAAGAGTCTGTATTTAGAAACTTTTAAAGCATCTCATGTCTCTCACAGTTGGGGGGTTGAAAACAATTACATGAGGCCAGACGAACCTGATCAGGCAGGTTAGAGAACTTTCAGAGTTCGTAAGTTGAAACACTCTTGTCATGCCCAGGAATTTTTATTGATTTGGAGCTGCAAATTAACTCCTTCTCCGAGAGAAATGGTTATGGGGGGAGCTCCCCGTAAAATACTCTGGTTTTGGGGGTAGATGCTCGGGAACAGGGGGTTTCCTGAGGCTTGATCACGCCTTTGCGTATGCCAAGCTTCCTTCCTCATGACCTTTGCCATGGGCGGAGTTCCTCACGCTGGCCCCCAGCACCCCACTAAAATTAAAAATAATTCAGATACATGGCCAAAAAGCTAATAAATAAATATGCAATAAAATATTCTAATAAGCCAAAAGAAGACAAGAAATGTGGAACATAAAAACAAAAGAAGAGGGAACAAACAGAAAACTATAAATGGTAGACCTAAATGGCAACCCACTCTAGTATTCTTGCCTGGGAAATTTCATGGACAGAAGAGCCTGGTGGGCTCAAAGAGTCAGACATGATTTAGTCACTAAAACAAATTCAGTTATATCAATAACTATATAAAATGTAAGACATATAAATATCAAGAGACATAGGTTTTCAGAATAAAATAAAAAATAAGATGCAAAAATCAGATGGTTTTTTACTAGGAATGAAAGGCTGAATCAACAACAACAAAAATCAATATATGTTATTCATCAATTAACAGACAAATGAAGAAAAAGTTTCTAATCACAGAAACAGATACAAAAAAAAGTATTGAATAAATTTCAACATAAATTCTGATTAAAAAATTCTCAGCAAACCAGGAATAGAGAGGAACTTGCTCAATCTGATAAAATGCAACTACCAGAATCCACAGATAGTGTTATACCTATTGGTGAAAGATTAAATATTTTCCCTCTAATTATCAGGAAAAAAAAGGGAGGTATGTTTTCTCTTGTCCTTTCTGTATAACATTGTACTAGAAGTTCTTGTTAACTGCAATAATGCCAGAAAAATAAAAGACATCTTGAATGGAAAGCAGGAAATAAAATTGTCTTTGTTAATACATGATATAAATATATATGTAGATAACACCTTCCCCCAAAATGAGCTACTGTGTGAATTTATGGAGTTTACAAGGGCTTCACCGACTCAATGGACATGAGTTTGAATAAACTCTGGGAGTTTGTGATGGACAGGGAGGCCTGGCATGCTGCACTGCCATGGGGTAGACATGACTGAGCATCTGAACTGAATTCAACCGAAGAAGGGCTTCCCAGGTGCCACTAGTGGTGAAGAATCTGCTTGTTAATTCAGGAGACACAAGAGATGCGAATTTGTTCCCTCGGTCAGGAAGATACAGTGGAAGAGGACTTGGCAACCCACTCCAGTGTTCTTCCCTGGGAAATGTCATGGATGGAAGAGTCTGGCAGACTGCAGTCTGTGGGGTCACAAAGAGTTGTACAGGACCAAGCACAAGCATGGAGTTTGCAGGATACAAAGTCGATACATAAAAATAAATTATATGGTCAATAAATTGACTGTGTACTAGCAATGAGCAAATGAACATTTAAAAAATATACTATGATTTACAAAGGCATCAGAAAATAAGAAATATTTATGTATAAATTCAACAAAATGTACTAGGACTAAAGCTGTGAGGAGCCATAACATACTGCTAGGTAGTGTTTTTTTGTTTTGGTCTCCTACATTGACATATGTAAGTGGATTGTTTTCTTAAAAAAACCTCAGGGTTTTCTTTTGGTTGTGCTGGGACTTTGTTGCTGCACACAGGCTTTCTCTAGTTGCAGCAAGCGGGGGTACTCCTCCTTGCAATGCATAGGCTTCTCATTGCTGTGGAGCATAGGCTGTAAGCACATGAGCTTCAGTAGTTACAACACAGGCTTAGTTCCAACTGCCCCTTGGGATATGAGATCTTCCCAGTCCAGGGATCAAACTCATATCCCCTGCAATGGCAGAAAGATTCTTAACCATTAGACCACCAGGGAAATCTAAAATCTCAGTCTTTTAATTATGTTACTTCTTTCTGTCACTGAAAATACATTTCCTGGTATAAGTCACTCTAATTAAGCCAAATAGATCTGGTAGAAAATAAGAGTTCTCCCAGACAAGAGGATTAATTACATCATTAGCAGATTTAACAACTACCCTTTATGCAAGATAGCAAAAGTGACACAGTTGTAAAAACAGGTTTTTGGACTATGTGGGAGAAAGCAAGGGTGGGGAGATTTGACAGACTATCATTGAAATATATATATTACCATATGTAACATAGATGGCTGCATATTATCCCTCTGCTTGTTTAACTTATATGCAGAGTACATAATGCAAAATGCTAGGCTGGATGAAGCACAAGCTGGAATCAAGACTGCTGGGGAAAATATCAATAACCTCAGATATGCAGATAACACCACCCTTATGGCAGAAAGAGAAGAACTAAAGAACCTCTTGATGAAAGTCAAAGAGGAGAGTGAAAAAGTTGGCTTAAAACTCAACATTCAGAAAATGAAGATCATGGCATCTGGTCTCATCACTTCATGGCAAATAGATGGGGAAAAAATGGAAACACTGAGAGACTTTATTTTTGGGGGCTCCAAAATCACTGCAGATGGTGACTGCAGCCATGAAATTAAGACACTTGCTCCTTGGAAGAAAAGCTATGACCAACCTAGATAGCTTATTATAAAGCAGAAGACAGAACTTTGCCAGCAAAGGTCCATCTAGTCAAAGCTATGGTTTTTCCAGTGGTCAGGTATGGATGTGAGAGTTGGACCATAAAGAAAGCTGAGCACCAAAGAATTGAGGCTTTTGAACTGTGGTGTTGGAGAAGACTTGAGAGTCCCTTGGACTGCAAGGAGATCTGACCAGTAAATCCTAAAGGAAATCAGTCCTGAATATTCGTTGGAAGGACTGATGCTGAAACTGAAACCCCAGTAGTTTGGCCATCTGATGTGAAGAACTGACTCATTTGAAAAGACCCTGATGCTGGGAAAGATTGAAGGCAGGAGAGGAAGGGGATGACAGAGGATGAGATGGCTGGACAGCATCATTGACTTGATGGACTCGTGTTTGAGCAAGCTCTGGGAGTTGGTGCCAGAGACAGGGAAACCTGGCATGCTGCAGTCCATGGGATAGCAAAGAGTTGGACATGACTGAGCAACTGAACTGAACACAGATGACCAGTGCAATTTTAGTGCTAAAGCAGGGCACTCAAACCTGGTGCTCTGGAACAACCGAGAGGGATGGGGTGGCGAGGGAGGTGGGAGGGGGATTCAGGGTGGGGGGACACATGTACACCCATGGCTGATTCATGTCATATATGGCAAAAGCCACCACATTATTGTAAAGTAATTAGCCTCCAATTAAAATAAATAAATATAGATTAAAAAAATACAAACAAACAGAAAATAGACAGAGAAGACTGTCAGATGTGTAAGCTGGACACTGCGCATCGCCACGTGGGCAGTGGTGGGGATGAGAAGATGCCTCCTTTGCGCAGGGAGGAGAACACATGGGTCTCTTCAGACTCGGCCACTGGCATACTCCTTGTTGTGGTCTCTGACTTTCATGGTCTTGTGTGTTCCCCTGCTTCTTAGCCAACAGCTTTCCTAAAGCACTAAGATGCTGTTGTTTGAAATAAGCAGCAGTGAGTTGGACAACAGAAGCAATGGACAAGAACTGTCTCACTATTTTTGAATTTAGAAAAAAAGATAACCTTTACTAATGTGACTACTTTATGGCTTTCCAGTGATCTATACACAACGTTTTATCATCTTAGCTTTTTAAGTTTGCTTCTGTCACTAGTAAAATGAAGGTCATTAAGTTGAATCCAAATATTTCCTGGGCATCTACCACATATGTGGTCTTCTGCTGGGTTTTTCAAACTATGGCGTCATTGATAATGTTCTAAATTTGTTGAGGGAGCAACTACTAGAACTGTCTCTTATACACATCTTAAATATATATGTAGATAACACCTTCCCCCAAAATGAGCTACTGTGTGAATTTATGGAGTTTACAAGGGCTTCACCGACTCAATGGACATGAGTTTGAATAAACTCTGGGAGTTTGTGATGGACAGGGAGGCCTGGCATGCTGCACTGCCATGGGGTAGACATGACTGAGCATCTGAACTGAATTCAACCGAAGAAGGGCTTCCCAGGTGCCACTAGTGGTGAAGAATCTGCTTGTTAATTCAGGAGACACAAGAGATGCGAATTTGTTCCCTTGGTCAGGAAGATACAGTGGAAGAGGACTTGGCAACCCACTCCAGTGTTCTTCCCTGGGAAATGTCATGGATGGAAGAGTCTGGCAGACTGCAGTCTGTGGGGTCACAAAGAGTTGTACAGGACCAAGCACAAGCATGGAGTTTGCAGGATACAAAGTCGATACATAAAAATAAATTATATGGTCAATAAATTGACTGTGTACTAGCAATGAGCAAATGAACATTTAAAAAATATACTATGATTTACAAAGGCATCAGAAAATAAGAAATATTTATGTATAAATTCAACAAAATGTACTAGGACTAAAGCTGTGAGGAGCCATAACATACTGCTAGGTAGTGTTTTTTTGTTTTGGTCTCCTACATTGACATATGTAAGTGGATTGTTTTCTTTAAAAAACCTCAGGGTTTTCTTTTGGTTGTGCTGGGACTTTGTTGCTGCACACAGGCTTTCTCTAGTTGCAGCAAGCGGGGGTACTCCTCCTTGCAATGCATAGGCTTCTCATTGCTGTGGAGCATAGGCTGTAAGCACGTGAGCTTCAGTAGTTACAACGCAGGCTTAGTTCCAGCTGCCCCTTGGGATATGAGATCTTCCCAGTCCAGGAATCAAACTCATATCCCCTGCAATGGCAGAAAGATTCTTAACCATTAGACCACCAGGGAAATCCAAAATCTCAGTCTTTTAATTATGTTCTTTCTTTCTGTCACTGAAAATACATTTCCTGGTATAAGTCACTCTAATTAAGCCAAATAGATCTGGTAGAAAATAAGAGTTCTCCCCAGACAAGAGGATTAATTACATCATTAGCAGATTTAACAACGACCCTTTATGCAAGACAGCAAAAGTGACACAGTTGTAAAAACAGGCTTTTGGACTATGTGGGAGAAAGCAAGAGTGGGGGGATTTGACAGACTATCATTGAAATATATATATTACCATATGTAACATAGATGGCTGCATATTATCCCTCTGCTTGTTTAACTTATATGCAGAGCACATAATGCAAAATGCTAGGCTGGATGAAGCACAAGCTGGAATCAAGACTGCTGGGGAAAATATCAATAACCTCAGATATGTAGATAACACCACCCTTATGGCAGAAAGAGAAGAACTAAAGAACCTCTTGATGAAAGTCAAAGAGGAGAGTGAAAAAGTTGGCTTAAAACTCAACATTCAGAAAATGAAGATCATGGCATCTGGTCTCATCACTTCATGGCAAATAGATGGGGAAAAAATGGAAACACTGAGAGACTTTATTTTGGGGGGCTCCAAAATCACTGCAGATGGTGACTGCAGCCATGAAATTAAGACACTTGCTCCTTGGAAGAAAAGCTATGACCAACCTAGATAGCTTATTATAAAGCAGAAGACAGAACTTTGCCAGCAAAGGTCCATCTAGTCAAAGCTATGGTTTTTCCAGTGGTCAGGTATGGATGTGAGAGTTGGACCATAAAGAAAGCTGAGCACCAAAGAATTGAGGCTTTTGAACTGTGGTGTTGGAGAAGACTTGAGAGTCCCTTGGACTGCAAGGAGATCTGACCAGTAAATCCTAAAGGAAATCAGTCCTGAATATTCGTTGGAAGGACTGATGCTGAAACTGAAACCCCAGTAGTTTGGCCATCTGATGTGAAGAACTGACTCATTTGAAAAGACCCTGATGCTGGGAAAGATTGAAGGCAGGAGAGGAAGGGGATGACAGAGGATGAGATGGCTGGATGGCATCACTGACTTGATGAACTCGTGTTTAAGCAAGCTCTGGGAGTTGGTGCCAGAGACAGGGAAACCTGGCATGCTGCAGTCCATGGGATAGCAAAGAGTTGGACATGACTGAGCAACTGAACTGAACACAGATGACCAGTGCAATTTTGATGCTAAAGCAGGGCACTCAAACCTGGTGCTCTGGAACAACCGAGAGGGATGGGGTGGCGAGGGAGGTGGGAGGGGGATTCAGGGTGGGGAGACACATGTACACCCATGGCTGATTCATGTCATACATGGCAAAAGCCACCACATTATTGTAAAGTAATTAGCCTCCAATTAAAATAAATAAATATAGATTAAAAAAAATACAAACAGAAAATAGAGAAGACTGTCAGATGTGTAAGCTGGACACTGCCCATCGCCACGTGGGCAGTGGTGGGGATGAGAAGATGCCTCCTTTGCGCAGGGAGGAGAACACATGGGTCTCTTCAGACTCGGCCACTGGCATACTCCTTGTTGTGGTCTCTGACTTTCATGGTCTTGTGTGTTCCCCTGCTTCTTAGCCAACAGCTTTCCTAAAGCACTAAGATGCTGTTGTTTGAAATAAGCAGCAGTGAGTTGGACAACAGAAGCAATGGACAAGAACTGTCTCACTATTTTTGAATTTAGAAAAAAAGATAACCTTTACTAATGTGACTACTTTATGGCTCTCCAGTGATCTATACACAACGTTTTATCATCTTAGCTTTTTAAGTTTGCTTCTGTCACTAGTAAAATGAAGGTCATTAAGTTGAATCCAAATATTTCCTGGGCATCTACCACATATGTGGTCTTCTGCTGGGTTTTTCAAACTATGGCGTCATTGATAATGTTCTAAATTTGTTGAGGGAGCAACTACTAGAAAGGGCTGGCTTTCCAGGTACTACTTTATCTCACATAAATCCTGAAGATGTTTTCTAAATATTAAGTGTGATACAATCATTTCTGAGGCCTAGGTTTTCTGGCTGAGGCGGAATGGATGATTTCCATTGCTTTGCTTGTTGTGTAGCTTTTGGCTCTCCTCCAACCAGCTGGAGTCATGGAAGGCTGTTCATTATATATACTTAACAGACAGGAAATTAACACAGTGGAAAAAGATGTATTGCCACTCAATCTTTGAGAGTTCATTTTAAATCAAGTACAGAGAGGAAGTATTGTTATTTGATAACATTGTTTTAATTACTCCAGCAATACTTGTTTACTGTAGAAAAATTAGAAAACTACCGATAAGCAGAAAGAAGAAATTAAAAGTCATCCTTGATATCCAAAGATAACTGTTATTAACATTGGGATAGATATCTTTTCAAATTCATTCATTGTTTAGCTTGGATCATGCTGTTCATGTTTTACAATATGATTTTTCTTTGGTTTAATAATATATGATTAAAATCTTCTGTGGACAAATATATTTTTACAACATTTAAAAATGGCTGCATAGTTAATTATGATATTTTGTTCATTGAATTATTTTTCTTGTTTATTGAATTGAACCATCCATAGGTAACATTTGTAGTATTTTCAATTTTTAGATATTAAGTTGCATTGTAGTAAATGTTATTGAAATAATTTTTTATACATATTGATTTCTTCCTTGTAAAAACTGCTGTAAGTTTAATTGCTTTGTGAGTGAGTCTGCGTTTTTTATGTATTTTGCTATATAGTGTCAAATTGTCCTCTAGGAAAGTTAAACCGACTTACACTTATGTTAGTATTGTGTAAGAGTGATTTCCCAATCCTTAACAATTCTGATAGGTAAATACTAGTATCTCATAGGTTAAAATTCTTTGGTTATTGGAGAATTTAAGCAGTAATTGTATGTTTATTGTCCATTTTTACTTTTTGTGTTTATAAGCTGCCTGTTGATGCCCTTTTTCCATTATTGTATTTACGTGTTTGCCTTTCTCCTTTTGAAGTAGTCATCATTTGAGGGGATCTCAATAATGACAATTTTCTATGTAATATTTATGTAATAGTTGAGTTAGTAAAAAATAAAAAAGAAAGAAATTATGTGAGTCAACCATCCTGGACTCATAGTTAATG
>SJYW01015206.1:44824-66639 GCA_006410735.1 Raphicerus campestris
AAAAAAAAAAAAAAAAGCCATTAGGTTTATGTTAGGAAAGCAATAGACTCTCAAAAGCTTGTGGATTTAAGGCCAGAAAAATATTACAAAGACCCTAAGGCTAAAAGAAATTTGAGAAAAAAGGACAAAGGTCTGAGCTACAGATTAATTAACCCTCAAATGACTCTATTTACACAAGGGGAATTGTGTGGAGATCTCTATGAATGTGGTTGCTTTCCAAGCTATATAAGATGTACCTGAGCTTCTTTTGAGCCTAGTGATGAAAGTGAAAGAGGAGAGTGAAAAAAATTGGCTTAAAGCGCAACATTCAGAAATCTAAGATCATGGCATTCAGTCCCATCACTTCATGGCAAATAGGTAGGAAAACAGTGGAAACAGTGGCTGACTTTATTTTTCTGGGCTCCAAAATCACTGCAGATGGTGACTGCAGCTATGAAATTAAAAGATGCTTACTCCTTGAAATGGCACCCCACTCCAGTACTCTTGCCTGGAAAATCCCATGGACGGAGGAGCCTGGAAGGCTGCAGTCCATGGAGTCACTGAGGGTCGGACATGACTGAGCAACTTCACTTTCACTTTCCTCCTTGAAAGGAAAGTTATGACCAACCTAGACAACATATTAAAAAGCAGAGACATTACTTTGCCAACAAAGGTCCATCTAGTCAAGGCTATGGTTTTTCCAGTGGTCATGTATGGATATGAAAGTTGGACTATAAAGAAAGTTGAGTGCTGAAGAATTGATGCTTTTGAACTGTGGTGTTGGAGAAGACTCTTGAGGATCCCTTGAATTGCAAGGAGATGCAACCAGTCCATCCTAAAGGAGATCAATCCTGGGTGTTCATTGAAAGGACTGATATTGAAGCTGAAACTCCAATACTTTGGCCACCTGATGCAAAGAGCTGACTTATTAGAAAAGACCCTAATGCTAGAAGAGATTGAGAGCAGGAGGAGAAGGGGATGACAGAGGATGAGATGGTTGGATGGCATCAGTGACTCAATGGACATAGGTTTGGGTGGACTCCGGAAGTTGTTGATGGACAGGGAGGCCTGGCATGCTGTGGTTTGTGGGGTTGCAAAGAGTTGGACACAACTGAGTGACTGAAATAACTGAGCCTCCCTTGAAGCTCTTGAAAAGATGTCTAGTACAGTAGAGAAAGGCAGTGAACTGATTGCAATTATCTTTCAAATCAGAATAGACTGCTTTTGTAATTGACCTTTTCAATTTTTTTTTAACTATGCAAAAGGCTTTGTGAAATTTCTTTTTTTCCTTTGAAAATTTAGTCTTTTATTTGTTATGCTCTTTAATTGCAGTATATTTGTTGTAGTACCTGGAGTAAATATATATGTGCAATCAAATAATTAATTTAGAATCAGTAATGATGATGTATGACTGTGATATAAAATTTTCTACTAAGCTTTGTCAAATGAAATGTCCTAAGCATACACATCACATTCAAACCTCAGTGGATGACTTTTCTAATTTGTTCTTTTTCTAAACCATTGAGTGCTTACTGGACTTTGTGTGTGTGTGTGTGTGTGTGTGTGTGTGTGTGTGTTTTAAATACCTTTTATGTAACTTGTAAGTGGAATACATGTGTTCTCATTCACTCCTTCCTGAATATTGTTTGTTTAATGTTCGACTTTGGCTATCTGTAGAATAGAATGATCAAGAGAATGTGGTTGAGAGTGTTTCAGGGGACTACTTAGCTGCATGACACATCTCCTGGGGAAGGGTAAGAGGGGGATTGACCCAAAGACTAATGAAGATAGGCTTCAAGTCTGCAAACACTTTCCAGGACCAGCGTATGGGCCCTACGGGGTCTTAGCATGGTTACCGAGTTGGTATAATTTTTTGTCTTTTCCAATTTCTTTCCTTTCTATTACCTCTTACCCTCACATTGAGTGGTATTTGGTGGCTGCAGACATTTTGATACCTAGCTAAGGTATAACTGAGTTAAGAATAGATTGTGTTGAGTCTAATGGGACATGTTGGCATGGTTTTTACTTCTGTGTAGTACAGTTGCATGAGTGCTAATTGTCCTGGCTTTTCAGTGGCTTCCTGGAATATTCCTGCTGCCCAGTGTGCCAACTGATCAAGTGTCCTAACACAAAAAGGTACTAAGCAGTTTGAAAAGATATTTTGGGATGTTTTAGTAAAACATGAGAAATTAGACCTTTGTTAGATGTATATGATAAATCCCTTTTGTCATCTTAAAGTTACTTATTAAAGAACTGAGAGTAATTTCAGATTTAAAAAATGCATGAATGTGAATCAAAGTGATAAAAAGTGAGTGATGAAGTCAATAGAAATTATGCTAACATTGAGCATATAATTACAACCAAAAGTTTTTCAGAGCATAGTAAAGAATAGTTAAGAGAAAGTGATAAATTTCTGATAAAAGTGGTGAATAAGTACTTGCATTAAGTCATATGAATGAATGACATCTGAACCCTTTGGGAAAATATTAGAAATTTCTTGATTTAATTTAAAATACTAGTAATAATAAAGCTGATATGATGTCTTTGCACTGAAGTTATCACTGACAAACTGGTTAAGTTAAAACTAGTCACAGCAGAAAAAACTCAAAATGCTCACAAGTAAAAGGACTTTTTTCGAAGTTGACAACTACCATAATGAGGAGGTAAGTATGTGTTGGTCACTCAACTGTTCCCTACTCTTTGTGATCCCGTGGACTGTAGCCTGGCAGGCTTCTCTTTCCATAAAGTGCTCCAGGCAAAAATGCTGGAGTGTGTAGCCATTTCTCTTCTCCAGGGGACTTTTCATGACCCAGGAATTGAACATGGCTCTCCTGCACTGGGGTAGATGCTTTACTATCTGAGCCACCAGGAAGTCCACCATCAAATATACATATTATTAATAATAACTCAAGAAGCTGAAAATAGCTTTCAAAAATTATCAATAATAAATTATTATCAACTGGAGTAGAACAGAGGTGGCAAACTATAGGCTGTTTTCTATGGCCCATGACCTAATAATGATTTTTTATATTTTGAAATAACTGGGGAAAATATTTCATGACCTGCAAAAGTTACATACAATTAACAGTTCAGAGTCCAGAGCTGTTGTATTAAAACACAGTCATGCCCATTCATGTATTTATCACCTGTCACTGGTGTTATGCTATTACTGAGTTGAATCCTGTGATGGAGAGTGTGTGGTATGAAGTCTAAAATACCTACTATCAAAAAATAAAAAAAAAATAAAAAAATAAAAAAATAAAATACCTACTATCTGGCTTTTATAGAAGGGACTTCCCAGGTGGCTCAGTGGTAAAGAATCTGCCTGCCAGTGCAGGAGCTGCAGGAGATGTAGGTCTGATCCCTGGGTTGGGAAGATCCCCTGGAGAAGGAAATGGCAAGCCACTCCAGTATTTTTGCCTGGGAAATTCCATGAACAGAGAAGCCTGGTGGGTCACAAAGAGTCAGACATGACTGAACATGCATGCACATACACATGTATATTTATAGAAAGTTTGCTTATCTGATATCAGGTAAAGGAAAGACTGAATTCTTTTCATAATACTTGATATTATAAAATCTTTGTTATATGAAGAGACAATCAGAGTATGCAGTCAAAATATGTAGCAAAAATTGTATGGGTGAAACCGATAAATTTAGGTGTATCTTCTGATCCTTCTGGATTTTATGATATTGTGGTATTTGTCAGCCCTTCCTTTAGTTTTTGGTAACTTTTCACATTCTTAATATTCATTTTCATTTATCATTTTTTAAAAATTCATTTTATTGATGTATAGTTGATTTACAATTAAACTTTTATTTTTAATTTTACCTTTTCCTTAACATTATCCTCTTAAATTATTTAAACTCTGCGTCTAACAAAACTTGATACAATAGTATATAATAAACTAAATTTTCTCAACTGGAGCCTCAGTGCTTTTCTCCTGCTATGCATCTGTCCTATTTATAACTATCACACATTACACTGGAATTAGTTTACAAAGGGCAAACAAGCATCTGGGGTGAAGTAAAGAAAAAAAATTCTGCTCAATGTTTTACTTTGTGAGAACTTGACCCTCTGCTAAAACTTTCTCAAATATTGTTCCTAAGCAGTGGAAAACTGCTGGTTTAAGTCTTGGAATGGCACATTATTGCTCAGAGGGATTTTTTATGGCTAGGTTTAAAATGGAAATGCCAACAGGTTTAATTATGGTACCACTAGAGAGGGCACAGCATATTAACATTATCGCATGAAAAAAATATCAATCTATTCTGTGAATGTATCGAGCACCTTTAATATTTTCATTTGCATTTACAAAAACTCACATTTAAATTTTTTATGAAAGTTAAATAGGACTGCAGAGAAATGCCCTCTCAAGATCTTTCAGTTTGAAATCTCTTATTTTAGAAAATGTGATATGAAAATATGAAGAACTATGGTTTTTGATAAAAATCAAAGGGCTTGTCATTCTCCAATATGGCCTTTCTGACGGTCATATTTGACCCATTTTTCTGGAGGTGAAGAGTATTAAAAGGGGTTCAACATTCAGCTGTTATATATAGCTACATTTCTCTTAAATGCTTATTTAAATGACTCAAGATAGTGCCATGATAAGATTAGATGGAGCCACTGGCTAAGATATTTGGGACCAACCTTTTTTTTTCTCCTGAGCCCATGTATATAGTAGAACCAAAACAATGTTATACAAATAGATTTTTTTGTACCTTCTAAAAATTGGTTCAGGACTCGTAGAGTGGATGGGAATCTGCCTGCCAGTGAAGGTGACAGTGGTTTGATCCCTGGTCCAGGAAGATTCCATACGCTGTGCAGCAACTAAGACCGTGTGCCCTAACTACTGAGCCCACAGGCCTCAGCTACTGAAACCTGTGCGCCTAGAGCCTGTGTGCCATAACAGAAGAGACCAGTGCAGTGAGAAGCTTGTGCACACAACAAAGAGTAGCCGCCCCTCCCCGAAACAAGAAAAAGCCTGTGTGTAGCAACAAAGACCCAGCGCAACCAACAAAAAATGGTTCGGTGCTACAGTATATTCTCATCTGAGCTTTAGTCTCCTTTAAGTCACCAGATGGTTATTAGTGTCCTGAACTGGTCCATTGCTCCTATCAAGGTTTTCACTTTGTCTGAACTCTAGCATGGCTAGGATAACTCCAGGCCCCACTTTACTCATTATTGACCAGAGATATATTAATTTGTCTTTTCTTTCCCAAATGTTATTGCCCAGAGATTGGCTTATATAACAAGTTGCCAGCTATAGGAGTTAATGTCTACAAAAATCCCCTGGTCAGTAATGTGTTAAAATGTGTTCCTAAAAAGCTTGCAGTTAGAAATCCTTTTTCTGACCTTTGAGATGGAACTCTTCTATCACCTAAAATTGACTCCTCAAGGATCTGGGAGAAGTTTTTGTAATGAAAACATCCAGAGAAAGAACTCTCACTCTCAGTTTCCAGGTTTCAAAGTAAGACAAGGATCAGACCTTGGTGGGCTCCTTGCTCCATCTTGCACCATTTTACCTCCTGGCATAGAGATGAGATGTTTGTTTCTCCTCTGTATAAGTGTCCATTAGCCTACTTCATGAACCTACCCTTTAACCCCTTAATGCCTTTAGATGTCTTTCCTTTAGTACACTCCAGCATGGAAAAATCTCCTGTCTTTTGTGTTTCAGTGGGATTGAGCTCAGATTACACAATGTTCTCTTCTCTAATGCAATAGTCACTACTGAATAAAATCTGTCTTTATTACTTTCAACTACCGTCAAGCTTTATCATTGATACTACGTTCATTCCAAGCTGACTATTGATGATGCTGTGTAGCTTTTTATTTCTTAGTCTTAGAGTCAGAAGGGACTTAGACTGCATTTTATTTCAACCCCCTCTTTTACAATAAAGACATTGAAGCTTAGAAAGAGGACATGTGAAGCACAGGTCAGTAACTGGGAAGATGAGGTCAAAAGCCAGTGTTCCTGACAGTCCCCTCTGCTCTGTGCATTGCCAGATCCCTGGTTGGGAATCAAATTTAACTTTCCATGAAATTATTTTTATGATAGGAGGAGGTACGAGATTGGTACTTAACTAGCTTCTGTGTTAAACAATCTTATTTTTCAGATTTAAGGAAAAAGTTTTATAGATGTTATGACAAACAGGACATATACTTCTGCCACACAAAAATAATATAAAACTTCCTAAATTGAGTAGTAAAATCTGACAATTTGATCATTTTAATATTCGCTGAATTAGATACTTTTTCTACCCCCATCATATTGAAATCAGGATGAAGTGAAGATTTAGTCTAAAATTCTAGCCATTGTTAGTGTATTCGAACTATTTCAATGCATAGCTGTAATTTCAAGGCTCAAACACAATTGCTCTATACATTTGCTTCATGTATTTTTTCTTGTGGATTTCATTTTGCTTAAGAATAAAAGTTAGGTGTATTTAGCATCAGCAGTGGGGAAGATCTAATTCTTTGCTTCTCTTATCTCTGTTATAAATACAAATAAGCAAACTAAATTAAGCTACTATAAAAGAACTTTCAGGAAAAAATGGAAGAATATGGAAAATGAGCTTTAAAAATAGAGATATCTACATTTGTATCCTTACTTTAAATGTGTAAAAATGGCACTTAATAGTCTTCCAGATAAGGTATTCATTCACAGCATCTACATGCATGCTTAGCTGCTAAGTTATGTCTGACTCTTCGTTACCCCCATGGACTGTAGCCCTCTAGTCTCCCTCTGTCCACGGGATTTCCCAGTCAAGAATACTGGAGTGGGTTGTCATTTCCATCTGCAGGGGCTCTTCCTGACTTTCTTGATCCAGGGATCACCTGGGAAGCCCCTCACAGCATCTTGTTGTTCAGTCAATAAATCATGTCTGATTCTTTGTGATCCTAAGGACTGCAGCATGTGAAGCTCCCAGGTTCTCCACTATTTCCCAGAGTTTGCTCAAATTCATGGCCATTGAGTCAGTAATGCTATCTGACCATCTCATCCTCTGCCTCCCCCTTCTGTTGTCTTTAATCTTTCCCAGCATCAGGGTCTTTTCCAAGTCAACTCTTTGCATAAGGTGGCCAAAGTATTGGAGCTTCAGCATCAGTCCTTCCAACAGGATTGATTTCCTTTAGGATTGACTGATTTGTTCTCCTTGCTATCCTGGGGACTCTCAAGGGTCTTCTCCAGCACCACTGTTTGAAAACATCAATTATTTGGCACTTAGCCATCTTCATGGTCCAACTCTCACATCCATACATAACATCTAGCTGCAGGCACTGGAGTGATTAAAAGGAAAATGGTGCAATTGCAGTGAAATAGAAACCAGCTCTTCTAATGATATAGAATTGAGATCAATGATGACACAGTTCAATTACAGCATTAGTTCTTGATGTCAGAAAGGGGTTAAAAATGGATCATAATGACTCTTTAGCAGATAAATTTGGAGCAATTAGAGTCCTGAAATTGTCTCTTTATGTAACTAAAAAAAATTGCTCTTAAATGATCTGGGCTGCAGAACCTGTTTCTTTTGCATGTTAGAAGCTGTTTTAAAATTCTATTGCTTCTCAATTTGGACTTAACCAACTGAGTTTCTAACCCCCACATTGCAAGTGAAGACAGATTAGATTTTAAGTTAGTCTGAACTACAGCGATTTTAAAAGGTTAGTAGGTATAAACATATAAGTAAAGATAAGGAAAATAAATTTGTTAAATCTAGCACAGTGCCCTGCATATCGTAGGTATTCAATAAATGCTTGTTGAATTAAATTTTATATTCCTTTTGGGGGGTTTCCCTGATAGCTCAGTTGGGAAAGAATCCTCCTGCAATGCAGGAGACCTGGGCTCGATCCCTGGGTTGGGATGATCCCATGGAGAAGGAAAAGGCTACCCACTCCAGTATTCTGGCGTGGATAATTCCATGGACTGTATAGTCCGTGGCGTCTGGCAAAGAGTCAGATACGACTCAGCAACTTTCACTTTCAAACAGTACAAATTAGCTAAATATCAGTCATGACAAACAGACCAACTTCACTGTCCTCTTTATCTTTTGTTTGGTGCATATAAAAACTGAATAAAAATATGGACTAAGCCAACATGACTCTTTTATTGTAGGTTTGGTGGGCTGAGATCTCATTTTCCCATTTGTTGCCCTCTCGGTTCTAGGCTACCCCTTAGGAAGTCCACAGTCTCGCTGAAGCCAGAAACATTGGCATTACTTCTTTGTTTCTCTCATTATTAGGATTATTGAACTGACATATTTATTGCTTTATTTCAATACATCAGTGTGTTTTAAGGAGAAGATTTACACTAAATTGATTGTTTTTTGAATGTACAAATGGACAAAAAAGAAGCTTTGGTTCCTGGACAGTCTGTTCAAATTAGCAAGGCTTCAATTTGTCTAGACATTTCACTGTAGCTATTTCGTATACAGAAAGAAAAATGTTATTACCTCCTTTTTCCCTTTGTGTTAGCCTGGTAATTTAGTTCCGTTTCCTACCCTCTTGCTTTTTTTAGAACTCTGTTTTCTGGAAGTTCACTCTTCTGCCACATTGTTGTGGCATTTAAAAAGACATAAAGGAAGAACATTGATTTCTCGTAAACTAATTTTTCATTGATGCTGTAATTATGAAAGATTCTCTGTGTTTTCTTTAACAGGTATATAATTTTTCTCTTGCTCTTAAAAGTTTTGAAATTGTGCAAATAACTATTTCAATGATAAGTGAATAAGCAGAACTTATATATAATAAAGACTTTAATGTATCCAATATGTTGATAATCTTATTTGTAACATACAAATTCTTACAGGTTGATATTATTTTTATTACAGATGAGGAAACTGAGGTTCAGAAAATTAATTTACTTATGTTTGCCCAGTTGGTTTTTTGCGTAGCTGCTGCTGCTGCTAAGTCGCTTCAGTTGTGTCCGACTCTGTGCGACCCCATAGACGGCAGCCCACCAGGCTCTCCCATCCCTGGGATTTTCCAGGCAAGAATACTGGAGTGGGTTGCCATTAAAAAAATAGAAATATTGCTTATAAATTTTAACAACTAATGATATGCTAATAATATATAGATTACTCATTCTTTGATGTTCATAAATTATTTTCAAAGGCAATAGCTTACTTAATTTCAAAGGATTTTTTTGTTCTATAGAATTTATTATTAAAGGGTTTTAGAGAGATCCTTATTGCCTATCACAGTGTATTTATAACAAACTTATATCTAGCCTATTTTTTCAAGACTTTATATTTTAATTTCTTAAGATGCTCTTGATGCTAAGTTTATATACATTAAGATAATCTTGGTTTTTTTGGAGGGTCTGTCACTCCCTCTTGGTATGTAATGTAATGCTCTTAATGAATTTCAGAGCTAAGGTCTGTGGCAGCTACACATCATGAGACCAAATGGACTAATTCAAAATGTCCTTTTTTTCCAGAATGATATTTTCCACAAATGTAGATCTTCTTTTTTCACTTAGAAAAACACACTACAAAAATATCTTCTAGACTCTTAGCATGTTATCTTTAAAGTTGGTAATTCAATGGTATAAATATCAGGCAACATAAAAATTAAAGTCTGATTATTTATTGTGTAGGCTTAATCTTTTATTTGAGGGTTTAAAGCTGCTTTCTACCAGAACTAAAACTAGTCCTTTTGCTTTATTTTTTCATATGTCTATATTTATACATGAAAAGTTCTCTTAGACCAACAGTACTTGGAATAGTTCACTGTTATTCAGTAAAGAGTAAAGGAACAAATCTTAGATTTATGTTGACTAGCATAACCCTATAACTTTGAGCAAGCATCTAATACAGGAAATTTGGAATTAATTCAATTCAATGAATACTTAAAAGCTACTGTGTTCCAGGTATGACACAGAGTGCTGGATCTGTAAAGATAGGTAAGATGTACTTCCTGTTCTCAGAAATCTCACAGAGCAGTGGAAAGTCAGACAGATGAAAAACATGAATGTCAGATGAGTGGGAAGGAAATGGGAGAGAGACACTGGCCCCAGATTTGATGGCACATGGCTCATTAGCCTTTCTGGAGTTGTTGTCCAGACAGGCATTCACTATCAGTTCCTCACAAGCTTGTGGCCATGTTCAAAGGAAGGTGGATATTTCTATGACTCACATGGAAATGCTTCAATGACATTTCAGTGGCTCACTTCCCCAAGACCAGAATGATAATCCTTTACCCTGGAATTCTTCCCTCCTCAGCCAGTGTCATATAAAGAGAGAAAGAAGAGGACTGGTCCTATTGATGAAATCAGTGGGGTGGCATTTTGTAGTTTAATTATTTTCATACCTTTGTGCAACAGGGCATTCTCTTGTCTGACCTATAAGAGCCCAAGAACAGAGGTGACATTAGATCTCTCCAGGTTTTCCATTCTTAAATCTGGTTCTATTTTCTTTAAGGTTATCATTTGAGTAAATGTATAAGAAGAGAGGCCTGGCATGCTGCAGTACATGGGATCACAAAGAGTCAGACATGACTGGGCAACTGAACATTAACAACAATAAAAAGAGAAGGAAGGGTTGGGGTGATGGGGTAGCTGGGTTCCACATACTAAAGCACTTGGCTCTGTTCACCCCTGTGGCAGCAGTTCCACTGAAATCATCTTGATGTGATATGTTGCAGTTCCACTGAAATCATCTTGATGAGATATGTTGTGATCTCTATGGCATTAAAAAATGCCAAGTTTCATGGAGAATCTCAGAGCAAGGTTCCAGGAATAAGGGGTGAAATAAACAAGCCAATGGCTAGAAAACACCTTAATATAAGATCCCAGGGCAACATCCAGGATGAATGGAAGAAATAAATGAAAAAGTGGATAGAAAATAGCTTCTCTGTTGCCTGGCTTTTGCTGCCTATCATTTTCCAGATATCTCTCTCTCTTTCCAGTGCCAACAACCTTGACAGATATAACACTGATCTAAGTACAGAACAGCTGCCTGTGAGGATCTGACACCCTCACTTCCCACATTATGACACCAAAGATGCAGCTCGCATTCCTAAGGAAAGCTGAATTTAAAAGAGCTGGTGTGCCACCCCCATGGTTTTCCACCGGACACAGGGATGTGCAGAAACCTAGAAATGTATCAGCTAGGCACACACTGAGAGCCTGGGTAGCACAAATGTTTAGCTCAGTGACTAGCCAAAGATAAGTATATGAGCTGAGGATACAAATGAGATTTGCTTCAATTATAGCAGCTGTCTCAGCACCAGCCTATTTTAGTGGCTTCAGGTAATACAGCCTTTTGTAGAAACCAGCAACATGTCATGACCATCCTCATTTTCTCTGACCTTGGGTCCTAGTCCAGTGAGAAGTCTCTCCTTTGACAACCTGGGCTCTTGAGGTTAAATGGAACAACTGAAGTCTATCTCCTCCTCCTCAGAATTTCTGGCTATTCTGTGAAACTATAGATGATCCTTCCAAGTTGATCACATGTAATCTTTAGTATGGGCTTCCCTGGTGGCGCAGGGGTAAAGAATCTGCCTGCCAATGCAGGTGTAGGTTTGATCCCTGGGTTGGGAAGATACCCCTGGAGAGGGAAATTGCAACCCACTCCAGTATTCTTGCCTGGGAAATCCCATGGATAGAGGAGCCTGGCAGGTTACAGTCCATGGGGTTACAGCAGCATCGACACGACTTAGCTACTCAACAACAATCTTTAGTAGAAACCAGCTGGAATTGTGAGTTCAGTCTTTGTCATTCGTGGTTTTATAGGAATATCTTCTCTTTATAGGAATATCACAGAGCCAAGGTTTCTATTGTATCTCTTATATTTATGATTCAATAAGAATTCAGTAGACTCTGTAGGGGAGAGTTGTCTAGAAATCTTTTGAATTAGATATGATCCAAAAAATCAATGTAGGAACATGGATTTATTCTGCTGGAACATCTCTATAAGCTACATAGAGTCTTTGGGGGAAAAGACTCTGCTTCATAAATTTTTGAACCTCCTCCTTGCCTATCTAGCACCATACTCTAAACAGGGAAGATTCTCAGTAAATAAGTGCTGAAAAATTGTGTGTTTTGGAAGCAGTATTTCCTTACTTTGAAGAATGAGGTATCTCAAGAAATTTTAGAATTTTTATATTTAGTGAAATGTAATACTTAATTTTTAAAAAAATCTCTTGTACCAAACTCTCCAAATTAGTTTCATCTGCATCTTCAAAAAACCTTTGTAAGGAGCTATTTGTTAATAAATTGACTCAAATTTCTCTGCAGAATTAATGTAATCTGTTTGAAGGAGATAAGAGTGAGGATAGTTTGCAGTTTATAAAATGAAAACTCACTCCATCTGGATTTGGCACTTGTCAACCATATACAGACTGCTGCTTCTTGCATCCTAAACTTAAAGTATTAAAGCGAAAAAAAAAAATAAAGAAAAGCTATGTAAAAAAATTTTCCATGCTGATTCCCCCTGCTCTCCCTACCACCTTGAAATCATTATTTCTAGAATTCTAGAATTCTAACACTTTCTTCCCCTTTCCCGCTATCTGCACAGTTTTCTCTCCTTTTTATCTATAAGAATAATGTTATTGAGAATTTTGTTTACGTGTGTGAGTTGAATTTTTCTTGAGAGCTATTTGAATCAGACTTCAGTGATGCCTTGGTAGCAATGTTTTCACACCGTGACATTTTGCTTTTCCCTTTCTCAATTTTCTTTTTATTTTGTGACAATCCAGCTTTTCCAGCTGGAAGAAAATTCAAGAGCTTCAGGTCAAAGCTGATGCTTTGACCTAGACATTCACTTGGAGGAGATGAAGGAACAATTTAAGCCACATTCTTTTCTCCTTTTCTGTTACAGGAGATTGCTGATGTGCTGATTATAGGCATGTGTGCACATGTAGACAGACACTCATACACCCTTGTGATAGGGTGCGTGTGCGCACACACACACACACACACACACACGCCCTAGTGATAGGGCCCACCCCATCCTCTTCAACCTAACACTAATTTGGGATTCCCCATCTGATGGGCACTGGCACAATGATCTCTTTCAGATACAGAGTAGTAATTTCACACTAAATACTTCAATTATTTATAAATGGATCTCAAGCACAGCAACTAGCAGCTGGGCTATAGAAGCTGCTTCTGACTGAGGCGTGGCCGTGACACTCTAAACAGTGTTATTAATATTTATGTGACTTGATCGGCTAGTTTAGATGCAGGTCTTCCCTGGGCTGTGCAGAAGAAGCCTTCCTCTTCTCCCTTGTCTGTAATTACGAGCAGATTCTTTTCTTGGTCAAACTTCAGGGGTGATGGAAGGTCGGGCCCCGGCTGAAAACTGTGCCAAGCATGTCTGTACAGTTCCTTCACGGCTGAAGCATCTATGCCCGAAAATAGCCAATCTGGAAGCTCAGACACTGAAACTCGGATGAAGGTTCTGATTTGAACTTTTGACAATACATAAATGGCAATGAGTAATCTGACATAAAGGGAATTATCAAAACAGATTGAAAAACTTGAGTTAATGAATTTACACTTTTTTCCCCATTTGTTAATATGTTTATTATAATGAGTTTGTATACTTTTTTTTAAAAAGACACAAGTATATTTATTTAGAGTCTGATATCAGATGGTAAGGGGCTTCCCTGATAGCTCAATTGGTAGAGAATCTGCCTGCAATGTAGGAGACTTGAGTTTAATTCCTGGGTGGGGAAGATCCCTTGGAGAAGGGAATGGCTACCAACTCCAGTATTCTTGCCTGGAGAATTCCATGGACCTGGACCGAGGAGCCTGGCGGGCTACAGTCCATGGGGTCATAAAGAGTTGGACATGACTNAGAGAACTGGTCCTATTGATGAAATCAGTGGGGTGGCATTTTGTAGTTTAATTATTTTCATACCTTTGTGCAACAGGGCATTCTCTTGTCTGACCTATAAGAGCCCAAGAACAGAGGTGACATTAGATCTCTCCAGGTTTTCCATTCTTAAATCTGGTTCTATTTTCTTTAAGGTTATCATTTGAGTAAATGTATAAGAAGAGAGGCCTGGCATGCTGCAGTCCATGGGATCACAAAGAGTCAGACATGACTGGGCAACTGAACATCAACAACAATAAAAAGAGAAGGAAGGGTTGGGGTGATGGGGTAGCTGGGTTCCACATACTAAAGCACTTGGCTCTGTTCACCCCTGTGGCAGCAGTTCCACTGAAATCATCTTGATGTGATATGTTGCAGTTCCACTGAAATCATCTTGATGAGATATGTTGTGATCTCTATGGCATTAAAAGATGCCAAGTTTCATGGAGAATCTCAGAGCAAGGTTCCAGGAATAAGGGGTGAAATAAACAAGCCAATGGCTAGAAAACACCTTAATATAAGATCCCAGGGCAACATCCAGGATGAATGGAAGAAATAAATGAAAGAGTGGATAGAAAATAGCTTCTCTGTTGCCTGGCTTTTGCTGCCTATCATTTTCCAGATATCTCTCTCTCTTTCCAGTGCCAACAACCTTGACAGATATAACACTGATCTAAGTACAGAACAGCTGCCTGTGAGGATCTGACACCCTCACTTCCCACATTATGACACCAAAGATGCAGCTCGCATTCCTAAGGAAAGCTGAATTTAAAAGAGCTGGTGTGCCACCCCCATGGTTTTCCACCGGACACAGGGATGTGCAGAAACCTAGAAATGTATCAGCTAGGCACACACTGAGAGCCTGGGTAGCACAAATGTTTAGCTCAGTGACTAGCCAAAGATAAGTATATGAGCTGAGGATACAAATGAGATTTGCTTCAATTATAGCAGCTGTCTCAGCACCAGCCGATTTTAGTGGCTTCAGGTAATACAGCCTTTTGTAGAAACCAGCAACATGTCATGACCATCCTCATTTTCTCTGATCTTGGGTCCTAGTCCAGTGAGAAGTCTCTCTTTTGACAACCTGGGCTCTTGAGGTTAAATGGAACAACTGAAGTCTATCTCCTCCTCCTCAGAATTTCTGGCTATTCTGTGAAACTATAGATGATCCTTCCAAGTTGATCACATGTAATCTTTAGTATGGGCTTCCCTGGTGGCACAGGGGTAAAGAATCTGCCTGCCAATGCAGGTGTAGGTTTGATCCCTGGGTTGGGAAGATACCCCTGGAAAGGGAAATTGCAACCCACTCCAGTATTCTTGCCTGGGAAATCCCATGGATAGAGGAGCCTGGCAGGTTACAGCAGCCAGGGGTTACAGCAGCATCGACACGACTTAGCTACTCAACAACAATCTTTAGTAGAAACCAGCTGGAATTGTGAGTTCAGTCTTTGTCATTCGTGGTTTTATAGGAATATCTTCTCTTTATAGGAATATCACAGAGCCAAGGTTTCTATTGTATCTCTTATATTTATGATTCAATAAGAATNTGATGCTGGGAGGGATTGGGGGCAGGAGGAGAGGGGACGACAGAGGGTGAGATGGTTGGATGGCATCACTGACTTGATGGATGTGAGTCTGAGTGAACTCCAGGAGTTGGTGATGGACAGGGGGGCCTGGCATGCTGCCATTCATGGGGTCTCAAAGAGTCGGACATGACTGAGCAACTGAACTGAACTTATTGTCAGTCTGGGTGTCCATTTTTGAGGCCAGCTGCTAGAAATCTGGCATCAGCAGAGTTGGTTCCTTCTGAGGGCCACGGGATGAATCTCTTCTGTCCCTCCGCCCTTCCTTCTGATGGCTTGCTGGCCATCCTTGAAAGTCATTGGCTTGTAGAACAGCATCCCCAGTCTCTGCCTTCACCTTCACACTGTCTTCTTTCTGTATGTTCACATTGTCTTCTTTCTGTACTTCTCTGTCACCAAATGTCCCCCTTTTCTAAGGATTTCAGTCCCACTGGAGTAAGGTGGGCCCCTACTCCAATCTGAGCCCGTCCTCACATCCACAATGACCGTATTTCCAAATAAGGTCACATCCAGAGATCCTGGGTTAGGACTTCACTGTGTGAATATGGGGTTGGGTGAGGGTGGGGGACTCAGTTCAACCCACAGCAGGCAGAAACTTGATTAATACTGTGAATTTAATTTTTAGGCCCTTTATAATTTTATGTGTTCAGAGTAAACTGTAACATTATTAAAAGATATAAATGGAAATACTTTTATGATGGTTTATATATTTCTTGGATTTTTAACTGAAACTGTATTTTTCTAAGTAGTGTAGCTCTACCTGTTCATTGGAATTAACACAACCAATTGAGTCGATCAGCACAGTGCTCCTGTCCCTTCAGAAGAATTCTTTGGTTAACCCAAACCTGCGTGGCATCCCTAACAAGCCCATTCTAATGCTTAATAACCCTCAACACCACCAAGTTTTCTTTGCTTCCAGGTTCCCTAGGCTTCAGGTTAAATTGCCTCCTCTTGTTCCTGCTTCCCTGAAGACAAAGGGCAGTTGGCCAGCATGCTTTGTAGAACTCTTCCTGTGACAAGCATTATCAGGTTTCTTCTTTACAGACCATCTTATAAACAGAATAACCTAACTTTCACTTTGGTTTGAGTCTAACTCTGAATCTTTGTTGTGGCTCTTGTAAAACCTCTCCAGCATCTACTACTATTCTTGAGTTAGTTATCTCAGACCTAGAGATGAATCCCTAGGCAGGTCTGAATTCAGCAGGGTAGAGGAGGATTGACCATTATGGATTCAGATGTGGCTGTCTGTTTTCTTGGAGAATCCTGTGGTGAAGTGGCAAACCTTTTTCTGAATTTCACATTTCCTTCTCACTGAGCAGTGACCCGTCTGTATTTCATCTCTTTGAAATATATTTATTTAATGCTTTGTTTGGGCTTGGTACTGGGGCTAGGAGCTGGGATATGGGAGTCAACATAATGAGGCTCTGTGAAAAAGACATTGTGGCCTAGAGGAAGAGATCTCAAAGTCGCTCAGGATTTGGCCTCTGAAAAATTATTGAGGACCTCAAATATCTTATGTTGACTGTATGTATTGATATCTCCCATATTGGAAAGGAAAACTGAGACATGTTTAAATACTCATTTAAAGATAACACTGACTCACAGCATGTTAATATAAAGAATGAAAAAATAATGAATTGTGTCTTAATGAAAAAATAGTTTTCGACATAAAGGTAAATTGTGTGAGAAGAATGACATTGTTCACCATTTTTTCAGATGCATTGTTAATGTCTAGCTTCATAGAAGACAGCTGAATTTGCTTACCTGGTTTTGCATTCAATCTGTTGTGAGATGTTATTTTGGCTTGAGTATAAGAAGACAAGTAGCTGGAAAAGGGTGAAGATTTTAATTGCTTTTCAGATAATTATAGATATTCTTCTTTGATGCAATACCAAAATGCAGCAAATGATAGATCCTAAATGTTAGTTGCAAAGTGGATTTTGAAACCACGTAAATTAACTTTTCATACTCTGTTAGGTTAAAGGCCATTGCTCCATGTTATGCTTTGAATGGATATTTTGTCAGTGCACTGGCCATTTGGAAAGTATTGGCCTATTTAGTTATGGAGGTTTTCTAAATGCTAACCTAACATTTCATCATATCTTATCAAAAAGTTATATTTGTCAGTATCACTGATCTTATCAGAAAAATCTTGAAGTATTGGGAAACTCTCAAGGTGATAGTGACATGTTTTTCAAATTCTAATTTTCACTTGAAAGCTTGAATCTTCTTAATAATAAATGTTGTCAGTTTTCTTCCTTGAGCTGAGAGACTGACTTTGTTCATTTTTCATAAAATGTCTACCAAATACCCAAGTTTGAATAGTTAGTTTTTCAATCATTCTTTCATGGGAAAGTGAAATTCTATTTTTTTTTTTTTAAAGTGAGTTCCACTGGTAAACTCTGTACAAGTGCTTTTCCTTGAGACAACTATCATCTGCTGGTATACAGCAAAAGTGCTTTGCGCTTGCTTCTCCTTTCACCACAGAAACTGTGAAAAAGATGTGCACGTAATGGTAGAAATTCATTTGAAATAATTGTTTCTCTTCCAGCAGATGATTTGTAAGTGAAATAGCCATTGTTTTTACAGTGAGTATGTGGTAGTGAAAAATGTATGGCTTCTAGTCAAGTTGGGAGCCACTGTTTTGATTTGAGCTAAGATCCCACCATATTTAATCTACCATTATGCTTACAACATTGGTGCCTGTCAACACAGAAAGGCAAAGAAAGTCTAAGTATTTCTACTATTTGAAAATAGTTTTGATGTTGTGAACACTGAGTCTCAGGCATCTCTAGGGGTGTGCAGTTCATGCTTGGAGACCTGCTGGTCTAGTTTGGTCTGTAAACAGCCAAGGACAACTGTATTTTCAGTGATTACCTGGGGTGGTTGCTGCTCAGTCACTAAGTTGTGTCAGACTCTTTATGACTATAGCACTCCAGGCTTCCCTGTCCTACACCATCTCCCAGGGTTTGCTCAAACTCATGTCCGCTGAGTTGATGATCACAGCCTTGTGCAACTCATTGAAGCTAGGAGCCATGCCTTGCAGGGCCACCTGAAATGGATGGGTAGTGGTGGAGAGTTCTGACAAAATGTGGTCCACTGGAGAAGGGAAGGCCAAATCACCCCAGTATTCTTGCCTCAAGAACCCCATGAACAGTATGAAAAGGTAAAAAGGTATGACACCAGAAGATGAGCCCCCAGGTTGGTAGGTGTCCACTATGCAACTGTGGAAGGGTGAAGAAAGAGCTCCAAAAAGAACAAAGAGGCTGGGCCCAGGTGGGGATGATGCTCAGTTCTTGATGTGTCTGGTGAGGCATAGTAAAATTAAGAGCTAGGAGAGTCAAGAAATGATGCTCTGAAGAGATGACTTCTAAAGTAAGTGTTAGAATATAAAACTTAGAAGGTGTTAGGAAATTGAAGAAATGGTGGTCAGAGACCAAAAAAAAGGTGTGCAGGAAATGCCTGGAAGGTGAAAAGCATGGCATTTTCATTGCTCTGCAAGGGACTCAAAGGGTTTGAAGAATATAATGTGAGGGTGCCGACATAAATGAGCTGAAGGCGATAAGCAGGGGCCAGTTAGGTAAGGCCACGTGTGCTGTGTGATGATATTTAGAAGTGAAGACTTCTTAGCCGTTGAAGTATTCTCAGGAAGAAAGCAGAGTGGCCTAAATTAAGGCAGTGTTATTAGGGCTGAAGAGAGTGTGTGGATTCAAGATACACTGACGAAATCTCAATGGTTAGTTGGATGTCAAGGGTAAGGGAGAGGGAAGTCAGAGATGATGCCCCAGTCACTAGTTTAGGATGTACTGTTAGAGGGTACACTGGAGAGAAGCAAGTTTAGAAGTGAGAAAAATAATGAGTGTAANAAGTGCTTTGCGCTTGCTTCTCCTTTCACCACAGAAACTGTGAAAAAGATGTGCACGTAATGGTAGAAATTCATTTGAAATAATTGTTTCTCTTCCAGCAGATGATTTGTAAGTGAAATAGCCATTGTTTTTACAGTGAGTATGTGGTAGTGAAAAATGTATGGCTTCTAGTCAAGTTGGGAGCCACTGTTTTGATTTGAGCTAAGATCCCACCATATTTAATCTACCATTATGCTTACAACATTGGTGCCTGTCAACACAGAAAGGCAAAGAAAGTCTAAGTATTTCTACTATTTGAAAATAGTTTTGATGTTGTGAACACTGAGTCTCAGGCATCTCTAGGGGTGTGCAGTTCATGCTTGGAGACCTGCTGGTCTAGTTTGGTCTGTAAACAGCCAAGGACAACTGTATTTTCAGTGATTACCTGGGGTGGTTGCTGCTCAGTCACTAAGTTGTGTCAGACTCTTTATGACTATAGCACTCCAGGCTTCCCTGTCCTACACCATCTCCCAGGGTTTGCTCAAACTCATGTCCGCTGATTTGATGATCACAGCCTTGTGCAACTCATTGAAGCTAGGAGCCATGCCTTGCAGGGCCACCTGAGATGGATGGGTAGTGGTGGAGAGTTCTGACAAAATGTGGTCCACTGGAGAAGAGAAGGCCAAATCACCCCAGTATTCTTGCCTCAAGAACCCCATGAACAGTATGAAAAGGTAAAAAGGTATGACACCAGAAGATGAGCCCCCAGGTTGGTAGGTGTCCACTATGCAACTGTGGAAGGGTGAAGAAAGAGCTCCAAAAAGAACAAAGAGGCTGGGCCCAGGTGGGGATGATGCTCAGTTCTTGATGTGTCTGGTGAGGCATAGTAAAATTAAGAGCTAGGAGAGTCAAGAAATGATGCTCTGAAGAGATGACTTCTAAAGTAAGTGTTAGAATATAAAACTTAGAAGGTGTTAGGAAATTGAAGAAATGGTGGTCAGAGACCAAAAAAAAGGTGTGCAGGAAATGCCTGGAAGGTGAAAAGCATGGCATTTTCATTGCTCTGCAAGGGACTCAAAGGGTTTGAAGAATATAATGTGAGGGTGCCGACATAAATGAGCTGAAGGCGATAAGCAGGGGCCAGTTAGGTAAGGCCACGTGTGCTGTGTGATGATATTTAGAAGTGAAGACTTCTTAGCCGTTGAAGTATTCTCAGGAAGAAAGCAGAGTGGCCTAAATTAAGGCAGTGTTATTAGGGCTGAAGAGAGTGTGTGGATTCAAGATACACTGACGAAATCTGAATGGTTAGTTGGATGTCAAGGGTAAGGGAGAGGGAAGTCAGAGATGATGCCCCAGTCACTAGTTTAGGATGTACTGTTAGAGGGTACACTGGAGAGAAGCAAGTTTAGAAGTGAGAAAAATAATGAGTGTAATTTGGCATGTTACTTTTCTTCATCCCTGACATCAGTAGCGGCTTTCAAAAAAAGATGACTCTTTCCTACAATGGTGTAGTACTAGCCTTGCAGATAAAGTTGGAACAAAACTTGTATTTTTCAAAGCATCTTGGAACTTCTGTGCATTTAGGAGCCTATATTACAAAGACCATGTTTCCAAGAGAAATCCTTAGCATTTTTCCTCAAAGTCTGGGATACTTGGGCTGATAATATTGGCTGTAACCTATCGATACTAGAAATACCTTAAATCTTACTGGTGCTTTGAAGCTCACAAAGTGAATTCATGTTAAATCATGAAATGCCTGTGAGGTGAGTACTCTTGTTATGCAATGACATACAGCTCACGTTTAACTGGGACTTGTTCTACCCCCTCCATGGTACACCCAGGAGTTTCCATATATGACCATGAACAGGCTTGGTCCGGGGACATGGGATCAGTTATGCTCTTTCTCTTCTTGCCTCAGCTGCCTGTCCCAAATGTTGCTATACTCATGCAGTTGTCAGCTACTGCAATTGAAGCAAAGAAGAAACTAAAGAGCCTCTTGATGAACATGAAAGAGAAGAGTGAAACTGTTGGTTTAATACTCAACATTCAGAAAACTAAGATCATGGCATCTGGCCCCATCACTTCATGGCAAATAGATGGGGAAACAGTGGAAACAGTGACAGATTTTTTTTTTTTTTTTAGGCTCCAAAATCACTGCAGATAGTGACTGCAGTCATGAAATTAAAAGATTCTTGCTCCTTGGAAGAAAAGCTATGACCAACCTAGACTGCGTATTAAAAAGCAGAGACATTACTTTGCCAACAAAGGTCCATCTAGTCAAACCTATGGTTTTTCTGGGAGTCATGTGTGGATGTGAGAGTTGGACTATAAAGAAAGCTGAGTGCCAAAGAATTGATGCTTTAGACCTGTGATGTTGGAGAAGACTCTTGAGAATCCCTTGGACTGCAAGGAGATAAAACTACTCCATACTAAAGGAAATCAGTCCTGAATATTCATTGGAAGAACTGATGCTCGAGCTGAAACTCCAATACTTTGGACACCTGATGCAAAGAACTGACTCATTTGAAAAGACTCTGATGCTGGGAAAGATTGAAGACGGGAGGAGAAGGGGACGACAGAGGATAAG
>SJYW01015206.1:67685-83090 GCA_006410735.1 Raphicerus campestris
AGAAACTAAAGAGCCTCTTGATGAACATGAAAGAGAAGAGTGAAACTGTTGGTTTAATACTCAACATTCAGAAAACTAAGATCATGGCATCTGGCCCCATCACTTCATGGCAAATAGATGGGGAAACAATGGAAACAGTGACAGATTTTTTTTTTTTTTTTAGGCTCCAAAATCACTGCAGATAGTGACTGCAGTCATGAAATTAAAAGATTCTTGCTCCTTGGAAGAAAAGCTATGACCAACCTAGACTGCGTATTAAAAAGCAGAGACATTACTTTGCCAACAAAGGTCCATCTAGTCAAACCTATGGTTTTTCTGGGAGTCATGTGTGGATGTGAGAGTTGGACTATAAAGAAAGCTGAGTGCCAAAGAATTGATGCTTTAGACCTGTGATGTTGGAGAAGACTCTTGAGAATCCCTTGGACTGCAAGGAGATAAAACTACTCCATACTAAAGGAAATCAGTCCTGAATATTCATTGGAAGAACTGATGCTCGAGCTGAAACTCCAATACTTTGGACACCTGATGCAAAGAACTGACTCATTTGAAAAGACTCTGATGCTGGGAAAGATTGAAGACGGGAGGAGAAGGGGACGACAGAGGATAAGGTGGTTGGATGGCATTACCAACTCAATGGACATATGTCTAAGTAAACTCTGAGCGTTGGTGATGGATAGGGAGGCCTCGGCTGCTGCAGTTCATGGGGTCGCAAAGAGTCAGAAATGACTGAGTGACTGAGCTGAGCTGAACAGTTGAATCTTCCAAAAGCAGCCTCCTATGCTGAGCTCTGGATATTTTTTCTAATTTCCCATTCCCTGGGAGAGTTGGTGAGCTTCCATGGTGACTCAGGGGGTAAAGAATCTGCCTGCAATGCATGAGACCCAGGTTTGATTACTGGGTCAGGAATATCCCCTGGAGGAGTAAATGGGAACCCACTCCAGTATTCTTGCCTGGAGAATCTCATGGATAAAGGAGCCTAGTAGGCCCCAGTCCATGGGGTCACAAAGAATTAGACATGACTGAAGGACTAACACTCACTTTGAGAGAGTTGGTTTCTCCATTGGGTTTCTTTGCTGATGTAATGGAGCCTTCCTCTTGGCAGAGCTACGGTGGCATCTGTTGGGAGTGATGTTGAATATCTCTTTCCCACTTGTATGCTCTTAGAAGTCTTACTCATTTTCCAAATACTTTAGTAAAACAGCTCTTAATAGGTTCTATTTTGACCTAGGCCCTCTGACACTGCATTCAGTTAAATTCCAACCTCCTTTTCTGCAACCCCAGCCCATTATAAGTGGCAATCTGTCTAAAGTGTTCTCCTCTGACCTTCCTGAAAACTCCTCACCATTCTTATCAGTGCTTCTTGGCTATTAACAGATGAGGGGAAGTGCTGCCTCCCTCCTGTCTGTGGATATGGAAAAGTCAGCAGCACTCCACACTAATTCTTCCATGTGCTTTCTGGCATTCCTCATTCATTCAGCCAGCTTTACTTTTGTTTTCTTTCTTTTAGCTTTGAGTGCTGATTTTCTTCCCTACTGGGATTCTAAGAGAGCTGAGGCACAAGCTATGGGGTCCTTTTATTGTCCATGAGACTTTCTTGTGAGGACAAAGTGAGCTAGACAATCTATTTACATCTCGGAGGCCAAGAATGGTTCATTGAGATGAATTCTTCTCAGAGAATTTTATTTCCTATTTCTTATTTTTTCAAATAGATGTGAGAAAGTTAAATAGGATTAGAGCAGGAGCAGCAAGGTAAAGTAAGAGCAGGTCAGTTCATTATTTCTACTTGAGACTTTTATGCCTAGTTTTTTTTCTAGTATTTTACCGAGGAGGAAAAAAAAAGGAAAATAGTTTATAAAGTGTTTGTGTGGGATGGACTCACCCAAGCTGTGTGTTCCTTCGATCAGAGGTACCCTGTTGGCTATTTGCCCTCTTACACACCCACACCCCTTTGTCATTCCCCCTCTGCCCAGCTCTGTTTTCCTCCCTTACCATAGTCTCATCACTTGCTTACTTAATCTCCAGTGTAACTTGTTAATTAGAAGGAGAAAAACACCTCCTTCCAGTATCCCAGGCTCCACACAACTCTTGGGGATAAGAAGGACCAGGGTGTCTAAAGTAAGTCAGAAAGAGAAAGACACATATAGTATATTAAAGCATATATATGGAATCTAGAAAGGTGGTACTGACAATCCTACATGCAGGGCAGCAAAGGAGACACAGACATAAAGAATAGACTCTCCTCCTCGATGGAAGGAGAGGGTGAGAGGATTTGAGAGAATAGCTCTGAAACACATTCATTACTGTATGTAAAGGCTTCCCTTGAGGTTCAGTTGGTAAAGAATCCGCCTACAATGCAGGAGACCTGGGTTTGATTCCTGGGTTGGGAAGATCCCCTGGAGAAGGGAATGGCAACCCACTCCAGTATTCTTGCCTGGAGAATCTCATGGACTGTAGCCTGGCAGGCTCCTCTGTCCATGGAATTACAAGAGTCAGACACGACTTAGCGACTAAACCGCCACCACCACCACTATACGTAAAATAGATAGGCAGTGGGAGTTTGATGTATGACACAGGGAACCCACAGTTGGTGCTCCATGACAACCTGGAGGGATGGGGTGGGGAGGGAAGTGTGGGAGAGGGGTTCAGGAGGGAGGGGACACATGCATGCCTATTGCTGATTCATATTTATATATGGCAAAAACTATCATGATATTATAATTATCCTCCAATTAAAATAAATTAATTAAAAAGATAAAGGGCCACTGGGTGGGATTATGAGGTTGTTTTAGCAGAAGGACAATGGAAGCTGATGGAAAATTCCCAAAAGATTTAGGGTATGCCCTCAGATACTGAGAAGAGTGAAGGGGTTTGTTGGTTCCAGGAGTAGCTAAGACCAGCACCCCATCACTCAGCTTCCACGTGAAGCGTCGTAAGAAGCAGTGGTGGACACTATAGTAAGGACTGTGGTGATGGGAGGAACTGGTCACTAGCATTGCATGCTGGGAAGTTGAGGGAAATTTGCATGGAAGTCACCGAGTTGCCATTTTTCAAGAACCGGTGACTGAAGGAGGGCAGAGTAAGAAAAGTCAGGCTTTCTGAAGATGTTCTCAATTCCATATGCACCAGAAGAAATGCAATGAAGTCTCAGAATGGTGGCGGGGTTCAATAATAACAAAGGACTACTGCCATCTGTGGGATGGTTTCTGAACGTATGAAATTTGATTTAAGGAAACAGAGGAAAGTAACTTTTTTTTTATATCCAGTATTGCAGGGTAAAATTCATGTCCATTNCAGTTGTTGCTCAGTCGTGTCCAACTCTTTACAGCTCCATGGGCTGTAGCACGCCAGGCTTCCCTGTCCATCACCATCTCCCAGAGCTTGTTCAAAGTCATGTTCATTGAGTCAGTGATGCCATCCAACCACCTCATCCTCTGTTATTCCCTTTTCCTCCTGCCTTCAATCTTTCCCAGCATCCGGGTCTTTTCTAATGAGTCAGCTCTTCGTATCAGATGGCCAAAGTATTGGAGCTTCAGCATCAGTCCTTTCAATGAATATTCAGGATTATTTTCCTTTAGGATTGACTGGTTTGATCTCCTTGCAGTCTAAGGGACTCTCAAGAGTCTTTTCCAACACCACGGTTCAAAAACGTCAATTCTTTGGTGCTTATCCTTCTTTATGGTCCACCTCTCACATCCATACATGACCAATGGAAAAACCATAGCTTTGACTGCACATGAGTAGCATGGATTATATTTATCATTTTGTCCATTACACCCCTAGTACTTAGCTATCTTGTAGCTGGAAGTTTGTACCTTTTGACATCCTTCCTCCATTCCCCTCCCTCCACCTCCTGCCTCTGGTAACCCTAAATCTATTCTCTCTTTCTGAGTTTGTTTTTGAGTTATAATTTATCTGCAACAGAACCATATAACATTTTCTGTTACACAACATAGTGATTCAGTGTTTCTGTACATTTCAAAATGCATGATGAGTACAGTTGTTACTGTCATGATACAAGAGGTTACACTATTATTGATTGTTTCCCACACTGTACATCTTATATCTGTGACTCACTTCAGTTTTGCAAGTGGAAGCTGATTCCTTGCAATCTCCCTCATCTATTTCTCTCCTTTTCCTACCCGGTCCTGTCCGGCTCTCTTGTTTCTGTTTTGTCTGCGAATTTGTTTTTTAGATTTCACACCTTGTCTTTTATGTCTTACTATTATTACCCTAGTTTCCTTTTCATTCCTTTGATTTATTTGAGAAAACTGGTTCATTTTTTTTTTTTTTTTCAAGTAGAAAGACACCATTTTAGATTCAAGAATGTTTTCTTTCGGTGTCCTTTAGACTGTTTATCTTCCACATTTCCTGCAAGTTAGTAGCACAGTCTAGAGANATTTGAGAAAACTGGTTCATTTTATTTTATTTTTTTCAAGTAGAAAGACACCATTTTAGATTCAAGAATGTTTTCTTTCGGTGTCCTTTAGACTGTTTATCTTCCACATTTCCTGCAAGTTAGTAGCACAGTCTAGAGAATGCTTATTCACACTAGGTTTTTGTCTGGATAAGAATGCTCCACCAGTGGTGCTGTGTCCCTCCTGCTCTGTTTGAACACAGGCACCTAAGTCTGGTTGGTGGTTCTTTCAATGATACCAAGATGACTTCATTGGTCTAGGTTGTTGTGGCTCATTCACCTACTCTCAAATTACCCATTAACATTTTACCTGGTGGCTTTAATATTTATGACAATCATTGTCTGTATCCATTATTTATTTCATTACAGGTTTTGAAAGAGTGGTTTCCAAGGTCTGTAATTCCTTGTGCATTTTAAAGAACAGTCTCTCAACAACTATTTGAAATTCAGTTAGCACAGAAAGACAAATCTTTGATTTTTTTTTTAATCAGCTTTCATTGTGAGTTGGGGCTCCAGCAACTTCCAAAGATAACTAGATGCTCTTTAAAAATTTTACCAACATAATTTCATGGATCTTTAGTATTACTCTGAAGGCATGAGCTTTAAAAGTGTATTTGGTGGGCTTTGATACATTCATTCCTTTCCTTGCTCAAACTGTTCTGGCTTTTGGTCAGTGAGAGCTCCTTCACATTGGCCCCTGTGATCTTTCTAGTAGCCTCTGAACTTTCTGGCCTGACAAGGTGTCTCTGGCTTATTTTATAGGTTTCCAAGATTTGGGATGAAAAAGGAGCCCTGGTTCTTTGTCATGGCAAATGGACCATAGAGGCCAGGGTGATAGCTGTGTTCATTGCTCCTGGGATGTTATTGGGTCTTGGCTTTTCCAATACACAAAGCAGGGAGACTTTTTTTTTTTTTTTTTGGAAGGAAAAAATACGATGTTTATACTGATATTTCTAACTTTATTTAAAAACATCTTTTTGAAACTAGGGACTGGTTATAGACATATAAAGCAAGATGCTGAGTTCACCCAGAGATAATAAGAGTAGGCCCAGGAAACAAAAGGGAAGAGACAGAGGCTTAGGAATTTATTATTTTAGAAGTGGGACCCTCAGGGACTGAAAGTACCCATATAAGGACCATGATGAAAGCAACTGCAGCCTCCAAGGTGATACTCTCGTCCTTATGTCAGTGTCTTTCCAGTCCTGCCGGTCATCTAAAGGTTATTTTCTAGGAGATTTCCCCAAAAGGGGCTCGTCTGATTTCTTATAGGAGGGTAAGTGTCTGTGGCCTTTACACTTGAGATTCAGGTCAGCTGCCTATTACATCTTTATTCTTTCTTCTACATTCTTAAACTATTACTCCATTATTTTTTAAATTAAAAAATTTATAATGTAATTTTTTTTATCAAAGTATGGTTTGATAAAAGTGTGATTTATAGTGTTGTGTTAGTTTCAGGTGTACAGCAAAGTGATGTATACATATATCTATCTGCCTACCTATCTCTCTATATATGTTGTTTTTTGGATTCTTTCCCCTTATTGGTTATTACAAAGTATTAAGTATCATTCTCTGTGCTATACAGTAAGTCCTTGTTGGTTATCTATTTTATACATAGTCATGTGTATCTGTTATTCCAGTATGTACTAGCATAAAAATTAACACTAAAAATGCACTTTTTGGCTATCTGATTTTCCCTCTTGTAAGTTCCTTGGTTTGTTCCCTGTGGGCCCAAAGACTTTAAAGGCCAGTTAACATTTCAGAGTATGTCATTCTGGATTGTTGTCACCAGATAATCATTGTTCCCTTTCACAGAAATAATTGGGGGTGGGGGGTAGTAAATTTTCTGAGTTTTAGCACTTGCTTTGTTCCGTTGGATTTCCTTTTTAGCATCCACTTTATGTACATGTTGGCTCTTCTTGTCTAGCAACTAATTGCCCCTCCCTCCAAATACTTTTATCCCTTTGCTTTCTTGTGATTATAAATTTTCTTTGCTTTTACCTCCTACCTCTCACAAAGAATTACCTGTTTCCTCTTGCATGAATTGTAATTCAGGCTTCATGTCTGAAATGATTTTTTCTTTTATTTCTAATTCTTTCCTTCGTTCTCCTCCCATAGCTGACTTTTCAGTCTTAACTTTGGATATTATGTAAATTTTTAAATATATGAAAATTTCTTTTAGTTTGTTGGAAGTAGCTACAGCTTTCAGCTGTTTGGTGACCTTACCTTTTCCAATCTGGAGGGACATTTTTGTGCTCCTCCTGATGTGCGTGTATGTGGCATTTGGCACAGTTCTGTTTATTGCTCATTTCTGTGAGAGATTAGATTTACTAAATTTTGAGGAGGCTAGGGTAGGTCAGGTTAGCTTTTTTAGCTTCACAAATCTAAACCTGCCTTTTAAATATTTTTATCTTTGTCAGATGTTTACAGATCACACTTAAATATGGTCTGTTGTTTTCTGTCTCTTTCCCCTATCCGTATCTTCCTTTATCCTTTAATTCCATGGATTTTGACTTGCAAAGTCTGGAACCTGTTGCCAACTGTTCTAAGGATGAGGCTTTTCCTGAAAGCGGGCTTTCTGTATTAAGTGAGCTTGGATCCCCAGAGCCCCAGCCTCTTCAGATGTACACCTTTTAATTGTCTGTGAGCATTCAAAATCTCAATTTTATTTTGGCATGTCAAACATTGTGGTAAATACCTATCAATTGTTTATTCACTGAGCCATCAGGAAAGCCAAAGAATCTGCCTGCAATACAGGAGACCCAGGTTCCATCCCTNTGTAATTTTTTATCAAAGTATGGTTTGATAAAAGTGTGATTTATAGTGTTGTGTTAGTTTCAGGTGTACAGCAAAGTGATTTATACGTATATCTATCTGCCTACCTATCTCTCTATATATGTTGTTTTTTGGATTCTTTCCCCTTATTGGTTATTACAAAGTATTAAGTATCATTCTCTGTGCTATACAGTAAGTCCTTGTTGGTTATCTATTTTATACATAGTCATGTGTATCTGTTATTCCAGTATGTACTAGCATAAAAATTAACACTAAAAATGCACTTTTTGGCTATCTGATTTTCCCTCTTGTAAGTTCCTTGGTTTGTTCCCTGTGGACCCAAAGACTTTAAAGGCCAGTTAACATTTCAGAGTATGCTATTCTGGATTGTTGTCACCAGGTAATCATTGTTCCCTTTCACAGAAATAATTGGGGGTGGGGGTAGTAAATTTTCTGAGTTTTAGCACTTGCTTTGTTCCGTTGGATTTCCTTTTTAGCAACCACTTTATGTACATGTTGGCTCTTCTTGTCTAGCAACTATTTGCCCCTCCCTCCAAATACTTTTATCCCTTTGCTTTCTTGTGATTATAAATTTTCTTTGCTTTTACCTCCTACCTCTCACAAAGAATTACCTATTTCCTCTTGCATGAATTGTAATTCAGGCTTCATGTCTGAAATGATTTTTTCTTTTATTTCTAATTCTTTTCTTCGTTCTCCTCCCATAGCTGACTTTTCAGTCTTAACTTTGGATATTATGTAAATTTTTAAATATATGAAAATTTCTTTTAGTTTGTTGGAAGTAGCTACAGCTTTCAGCTGTTTGGTGACCTTACCTTTTCCAATCTGGAGGGACATTTTTGTGCTCCTCCTGATGTGCGTGTATGTGGCATTTGGCACAGTTCTGTTTATTGCTCATTTCTGTGAGAGATTAGATTTACTAAATTTTGAGGAGGCTAGGGTAGGTCAGGTTAGCTTTTTTAGCTTCACAAATCTAAACCTGCCTTTTAAATATTTTTATCTTTGTCAGATGTTTACAGATCACACTTAAATATGGTCTGTTGTTTTCTGTCTCTTTCCCCTATCCGTATCTTCCTTTATCCTTTACTTCCATGGATTTTGACTTGCAAAGTCTGGAACCTGTTGCCAACTGTTCTAAGGATGAGGCTTTTCCTGAAAGCGGGCTTTCTGTATTAAGTGAGCTTGGATCCCCAGAGCCCCAGCCTCTTCAGATGTACACCTTTTAATTGTCTGTGAGCATTCAAAATCTCAATTTTATTTTGGCATGTCAAACATTGTGGTAAATACCTATCAATTGTTTATTCACTGAGCCATCAGGAAAGCCAAAGAATCTGCCTGCAATACAGGAGACCCAGGTTCCATCCCTGGGTCAGGAAGTCCCCTGGAGAAGGAAATGGCACCTCACTCCAGTATTCTTGCCTGGGAAATCCCACAGATGGAGGAGACTCAGGCTAGATGGAGGAGACTCAGGCTAGATGGAGGAGACTCAGGCTAGATGGAGGAGACAGGTCTAGCGTGCAGCGCACTACTTTCCTCTCCTACAGAGATGCTCATAGCATTGTTATCCATATACCTTTCCATCTGCGGGCTACTTGTCACATAATTTTGATGTAAATGTTTCTCTTAATTTTTAGTTCTGCATTCCCAGCTGCTCTGTCCTTTTTCTGAGGGTATTTGAAGAGATTTTTAAAAAGATAACACTGCTGCCTCAGTGTTCTGCCCAGTTCCTTCCGATTCACACTTACTTGTTTCTTGATTTTACTTTAGTTTGATATGTTACTAGTACTTTTATGCTGAAATCTTGATTCATTATGCTATTAATATAATGACTCTATTTTGACATATATTTATAATAACTTCAAAATAAAGATAAAATTACTGTATTCAACTTACGAGTTCTTTACATTTATTATTTATCTTAAAACAAGGTGCTACAGTTGTCTTGGTTTGCTTAGGATTTTCCTGCTTTTAGCACTGAAAATCTTGTGTGCCAAGAAACCCCTCAGTCCTGGATAAGATCTAGATTGTTGGTTATTTTATGTATGTGACTAAAAATAGATGCCAAAACCCTGTTGAAAAATTCGTTGGAAACTACTTTGTTTTGAGTGCGGTATGCCAATAGTTTGATAAACAGACTCACTTTTTTCAGTATTTTAATTTTGTTTTTACTTTAAACGGAAACATTTAAATAACCTAAAAGTCAAATCTACAGAACGAGGTATCTTTAAAATCCTTATTTTCAACTCTTTCATGCTGTTCATGTCCAAGTGACCATCTTTATTGGGGTTCTGATTTATCCTTCCATTATTTCCCTTNTGTTTTGAGTGCGGTATGCCAATAGTTTGATAAACAGACTCACTTTTTTCAGTAGTTTAATTTTGTTTTTACTTTAAACGGAAACATTTAAATAACCTAAAAGTCAAATCTACAGAATGAGGTATCTTTAAAATCCTTATTTTCAACTCTTTCATGCTGTTCATATCCAGGTGACCATCTTTATTGGGGTTTTGATTTATCCTTCCATTATTTCTCTTTGAAAATGTAAACATATCTTTATATATTTACATATTCCCACTTTATAAAATAGAAATTGATGTTATTCTCTGTATTCTGCACTTGACATTGTCTGTTACAAATACACGCGATTGTGTTTGGTAGCACAGTTATTTTCACAATATTGATTCTTCCTACCCCAGAACATGGAATATCTCTCCATCTGTTTATGTCATCTTTGATTTCCTTCATTAGTGTCTTATAATTTTCTGTGTATAGTTCTTTTGTCTCCTTAGGTAAGTTTATTCCTAGATATTTGATTCTTTTTGTTGCAGTGGTGAATAGGATTGATTCCTTAATTTCTCTTTCTGATTTTTCATTGTTAGTATCTAGAAATGCAAGTGATTTTTGTATCCTGCAGCTTTGCTAAATTCACTGATTAGCTCTAGTAATTTTCTGATCCTCTTTTTAGACTTTTTCATGTACAGTATCATGTCATTTGCAAACAGTGAGTGCTTCGCTGCTTCTTTTCTGATCTGGGTTCCTTTTATTTCTTTTTCGTCTCTGATTGCTGTAGCTAGGACTTCCAGAACTTTGTTAAATAATAATGGTGAAAGTGGACACACTCATCTTGTTCCTGATCTTAGGGGGAATTTTGATCATTGAGAATAATGTTTGCTATAGGCTTATCATATATGGGCTTTACTATGTTGAGGTATGTTCCTTCTATGCCCATTTTTTTAAGAGTTTTAATCATAAATTAGTGGTGAATTTTGTCAAAGGCTCTTTCTGCATCTATGGAGATTATTATATGGGTTTTATTTTTCAATTTGTTAATATGGTATATCACATTGATTGATTTGCATAATTGAATCCTTGCATCCCTGGAATAAACCCAGCTTGATCATGGTGTATGAGCTGTTTGACGTGTTACTGAATTCTGTTTGCTAAAATTTTGTTGAGGATTTTTGCATCTATGTTCATCAATGATATTGGCCTATAGTTTTCTTTTTTGTGTGTTGTCTTTGTCTGGTTTTGGTATTNCCAACTTGATCATGGTGTATAAGCTGTTTGACGTGTTACTGAATTCTGTTTGCTAAAATTGTGTTGAGGATTTTTGCATCTATGTTCATCAATGATATTGGCCTATAGTTTTCTTTTTTGTGTGTTGTCTTTGTCTGGTTTTGGTATCAGGGTGGTGGTGGCCTCATAGAATGAGTTTGGAAATGTTCCTTCCTCTGCAATTTTAAAAGAGTTTTAGAAGGATAGGCATTAGCTCGTTTCTAAATGTTTCATAGAATTCTCCTGTGAAGCCATCTGGTCCTGGGCTTTTGTTTTTTGGAGATTTTTTTAATCACAACTTCAATTTCAGTGTTTGTAATTGGGTTGTTCTAATTTCTGTTTCTTCCTGGTTCAGTCTTGGAAGATTGAACTTTTAAAAGAATCTGTCCATTTCTTCCAGGTTATCCATCCTGGATCATGATTCCTATCAAATTACCAATGCGATTCCTATCAAATTACCAAAGGCATTTTTCACAGAACTAGAACAACAAACTTCACAATTCATATGGAAATAGTAAAGACCCCGAATAGCCAAAGCAGCGTTGAGAAAGAAGAATGGAGCTGGAGGAATCAACCTTCCTGACTTCAGATTATATTACACAGCTGCAGGCATCAAGACAGTATGGTACTGGCACAGAAACAGAAATATAGACCAAGGAACAAGATAGAAAGCCCAGAATAGAAAACCCATGCACCTAAGGGTACCTTATTTTTGACACAGGAGACAAGAATATACAATGCAGCGGAGACAGCCTCTTCAATAAATGGTGCTGGGAAAACTGGACAGCTACATGTAAAAGAATGAAATCAGAACACTTCCTAACACTATACACAAAGATAAACTCAAAATGGATTAAAGACCTAAATGTGAGAACAGAAACTATAAACTCTTAGAGGAAAACACAGGCAGAACACTCGATAACATAAATCAAAGCAAGGTCCTCTATGGCCCACCTCCTAGAGTAATGGAAATAAAAGCAAAAGTAAACAAGTGGGACCTGATTAAACGTAAAAACTTTTGCACAGCAAAGGAAACTATGAGCAAGGTGAAAAGACAACCCTCAGAATGGAAGAAAATAATATCAAATGAAACAACTGACAACAGATTACTTTCCAAAATACACAAACAGCTCATACAACTCAATACCAGAAAAACAACCCAACCCAAAAGTGGAAAAAGACCTAAACAGACATTTCTCCAAAGAAGACATACAGATGGCTAACAAACACAGGAAAAGATGCTCAACATCACTCATTATTAGAGAAATGTAAATCAAAACTGCAATGAGGTAACCCCTCACACAGGTCAGAAAGTCTACAAACAATAAATGCTGGAGAGGATATGAAGAAAAGGGAACACTCTTGCACTGTTGGTAGGAATGTAAATTGACACAGCCACTATGGAAGATGATATGGAGATTCCTTAAAATACTAGGAATAAAACCACCATATGACCCAGCAATCCCACTCCTAGACATATGCCCTGAGGAAACCAAAATTGAAAAAGACACATGTATCCCATTGTTCACTGCAGCACTATTTACAACAGCTAGAACATGGAAGCAACCTAGATGTCCATCGACAGATGACTGGATAAAGAAGCTGTGATACATACACACAATGGAATATTATCCATCAAAAGGAATGCATCTGAGTCAGTTCTAATGAGGTGGATGAACCTAGAACCTATTAAACAGAGTGAAGTAAGTCAGAAAGAGAAAGATAAATATTGTATTCTAATGCATATATACAAATCTAGAAAAATGGTACTGAAGAATTTATTTACAGGGCAGCAATGGAGAAACAGACATAGAGAATACACTTACAGACATGGGGAGAGGGGAGGAGAGGGTGAGATGTATTGAGAGAGTAACATGGAAACTTACATTACCATATGTAAAATAGATAGCCAACAGGAATTTGCTGTATGGCTCAGGAAACTCAAACAGGGGCTCTGTATCAGCCTAGAGCGGTGGGATGGGGAGGCAGATGGGAGGGAGATTCAAAAGGGAGGGGATGTATGTATACCTATGGCTGATTCATGTTGAGATGTGAGAGAAAACAACAAAATACTGTAAAGCAATTATCCCTCAATTAAAAAAAATAAATTTAAAATATATGCTGGAGATAATTTCTTATCAATGCCATAGATTTTGTTCTTTACATTTTAAAGATAAACATACTCCATAATGTGGATGAACCTTAGTTTATGCAGCCTGTCTTTGTTGATGGTTATCAGCTTGTGTTTAGTCTTTTACTATTGTGAACAATAGCACAACAACTAGAATTCTTCAGATAGCATTTCTTTGTCAGTTTATCATTGGAACAGAATTCTGAAAGTGGAATGGGCTACTCGATCAGATGATGATGGTGTGTGTGAGGGTGTCTGTATGAATATATAATATTACCACATTCCTCTTTATAAGAATTGCGCCGTTTTGAATTCCTGTTAGTGAGGTATGAAAGTACCTGTTTCATTGACACAGTGTATGTTACTATGCTTTTGAATATTAGACAACATGTGTAAGAAATAGTACTTCTATTAATTTTCTGAATATGAATGAATTTGAGCACATTTTTCTATGACTAAGTGACACATTTTGTTTAGGCCCTTTTCCTTTTTTTTTTCTATTGATGGTGTTTTTTCTTCTTGGCATTTAGAAGCTCTTTATTTGGAAGAACTATTGACCCTTTGTGGTATAAGTTGCACCAACTTAAACTTGGTTCTTATATGGCTTAAATGTTTTCTTATCCCATGGTATCCAGGCAGGATGTTTGAGAAAGGACTCACTCCTGTCATTACTTAGCAGGCATTTCTTCATTACAGATTCAGTACTGAGGTTCTAAGGTGTTTTTTCAAGCAGGAGTTTGCTGACCAGGACATTCAGTGTCACTTCTTCTCTCCTCTTCCCCCTCTTGTGTCAACCCATCCTGTCTCTGCGTCTGTCATCCTTTGGCTCCTGCCCTTTGGTCACCTTCTTCACTTACCACCCTGGCCCTGGCAAGGGTCATAGTTTTGAGCCGTCCACTTTCATGTTGAATAACTGCCCAAGAAAATGAAGAAACTGAGCATGGATACTGCGTGGGAACTTTGTTGAACTCCTTAAGCTCTTCAACCTTTCCTGGACCTCCCCACTGCTCACAGGACAGTTCTTCTGACCCTTGAGTCAGCCTTTTTGTCATCACTCAAAGATGCCCAGCCACCTGCTCACAGCCTCAACATTAGTATTTATAAAATCATATCTATGTAAAATTGCATGATGAATAAATAGAAACAGTGTTAATATGTCTCACTGGATACATCCGTGCCTCCCTCCTTCCATGCCCCTTTGTGGAGGACAGGAAGAAGTAGGCAGCCAGGGCGATCAAGCCCCATCGGTATTCTGAGCACAATAGCAACCTTTAGTTTTGCACTGTGACAGGCTTCAACTTGCTGCTGAGAAAAGGAAATAGCTGTGTCAGCCAGAGCTTTTACTCTCCATGAAACTTGGTGGGTAACTATGTGGGTAAATGCCTCTTGCAAGTCTTAGGAAAGAGTTTGGAGGAAGCAGGGCTTGGGGATTTGGGGGGGGATTCCCAGGTGGTGCTAGTGGTAAAGAACCCACCTGCCAATGCAGGAGATGTGGGTTCGATCCCTGGGTCAGGAAGATCCCCTGGAAGAGGGCATGGCAACTCACCCCAGTATTCTTGTCTGGAGGATCTCCTGGACAGAGCAGCCTGGTGGGCTACAGTCTCCATAGGATGGCAAAGAGTTGGACACATCTGAAGCAACTTAGCACGCAGGCATAGCTAGTGATACCCAGTGATCTCTGATTAAAATGAGATTCTTTTAGCAGCTCCATAAGTCCTCTCACTCTGGGGGAGACTGCTGACTTTCCAAGCAATAGAATCCTCCTTGGAGAAGGCAATGGTACCCAACTCCAGTACTCTTGCCTGGAAAATCCCATGGACAGAGGAGCCTGGTAGGCTGAAGTCCATGGGGTAGCTAGAGTCAGACACGACTGAGCGACTTCACTTTCACTTTTCGCTTTCATGCATTGGAGAAGGAAATGGCAACCCACTCCAGTGTTCTTGCCTGGAGAATCCCAGGGATGGGGTAGCCTGGTGGGCTGCCATCTATGGGGTTGCACAGAGTCGGACACGACTGAAGCGACTTAGCAGCAGCAACAGCAGCAGCAGAATCCTCCTTTACTCTGGGGGTCAACTAAGAGAACAAAACGTTCTTTAGGCTGAGTACCCTCTACCATGAGTGACCTAAAGCTTGAGTAAATAAGAAGAGCTGATGGATTTTAACACCACCAAAATTGCAAAAGAACAATTTGAACCCAATTAAGTCATTTTCTAAGCTATGCAATTTTTCTTTACAAGAAAACTTCCTTATGATTATTAATAAATACTTGACATCGGTGGGCACCCCTAATATTTGCACTTGGGCCATGGCAGAGGACAAGATGAATTTTCAAGGCTGTCTCTCCACTGTTGTCCTCTGAGGGCCAGTTGGTGATTAGAGCCACACAACTTGTTATCTTTGCTATCCTACTCTTCATTGCTGACCGAAAAGCAGTCACAGTGCTAGGTATGCCTGAGCTAAGTAAAGATGGGCAAAATTATACCTTTTTTGCATTTAAATTTCAACACACTTCTGT